>SRPY01000207.1:0-45711 GCA_018360145.1 Claviceps africana
CCCCCCCCCCCCCCCCCCCCTCTTTCCCCGACAGCACCCGCTGACAAACACGGCGCCTTGCACAACTCGATTGTAGATTTTCGGGGCATACTTGTCGGAACATCCGCGGCCAGCCCCGTCCTACTTTGGCAACGGAGAGTGCTTTCTGTGGAGAGCTTCGACGCTTGCCCCCCTTCCATTACCACCCTCTGCAGATACCACCTACCTCACGCGGAGTACGACTCTGGCGCCGCAGTCGCCCTTGGAAAGCGGAAGCTCGACTCCTGCCGAGTCCATCAGGTTCAAAGCGTTTCCCTATAGCGGCTTGAATGACTGCTACATCAATTGCGAAACCGGCTTTCTCTCGGTTGGGTCCGGCGGGGGCCATTATGGCCTGTGGCTTGACGATTCCCTCGACGTTGGGCACAGTTCGCGGTGTGACACGTTTGGAAACGAGCCCCTCAGTGATGCGGGAGAAAAGTTTCATGTACTGGGCGTAGAGATTTGGATTTTGGGTGCTTAGGGCGGGCCTCCGAGACCACCTTTACTACTTCTAAAACGTTCACCTTCCCGTCCTGCATGCTCCGTCCGCTAAGTTGATACCTGGCCTCGTGTCCGTTTCTCCAGAGCCGCTGATTTCCTCCATCCGATTGTTTCGCCCGTACTGGTCCGGCGAAAAGCCGACTATGCCCTGAAGGATTCCGTCCGGGCTGGGCGTTTCGGCACAAACATCAGGTTCAAAGCCAAACCTGCTGACCAAATGAGCTCTGGTTGTCGGGCCGATTGTCGCGACAAATGTCTTGCCATCCCTCCTACTCAAGCATATCATGCCCGAGTCCGCGTCTGGGTTAAGGAGACCAAGACCCTGAAGCATACTATCACAACCAGTAGGGGAGAAGACAACCACCCAGCGTTCAGGTGCATGACTCGTCTCCTTCAGCACTGCTTCAAAGTCTGCTGAGAACGACTCCATGACACCGGTGCCATATACTACGACCTCATTCACCCGGATCCTCCTGTCAGTCGTCAAGCCAACATCCATTAGCATGCGAGGTATGACATCGCGACGTTGTTCACCGACGAGGAACAGAAGAGGGGTCAGGGTAGGACGGTCAGAGAACCACCCTTTGTAGTGCTCGAGGATATAATTTGCCAATGCTTCGCCATTGCCCGTGGCTTCTCCGAATATTTGCAGCGGTGGTTGCTGTGGAATGACACGCAGGGCACGGGTGGTTGCCGGGCCAACACTATAGATAGGGACATTCTGAAGATGCGGCCATTGCGAGTCCGTTCCTGCGCCGTCATGTAATGTGTGAGTCTAGTCGCCCAACTTCCTTGACTGAAACATGCTCTCAAACCACACATCATGGTCCATGAATGACCATGGCACTGTCGTGCTGGGCTTCACGTACCTTTGCCATGTTGAACAACGTGCGAAAATGCCTCGACAGCCCGTTGCGATGTGAATATTATGCCTCCGTATTTTGCGTCGAGACGACGGCTGATCCTTCGGTTGAGAAGCAAAGACTGAATTTCCTGGATCCCGTCGTCATCAAACCGATGTCGAAGCACAGGCACGAAACGAGGATGGAGCCTGCCATGGATGCATTTCCTCGAGAAGCCATGTGACGACAGGGTTTCTTCATAAGCGTCACTGGGTGTTGATTTCGTCTTGAGCAGTAAAACAGGCACATTCATGACGCCAGTGCAGTCGGTGTCCATGTTTGTTTGGGGAGCAAACGGAGGCTGCTGGCATGAAGCGCAGGGTGTAGAATCGGTTGCTACCCAGAGACGCGCTTCTTGTTCCTTGTGTTTCACTGCAGTCAGATCCCAGCCGTGGATAGCAGTGTCCAGTCCATCACGCACATGCTTGTGGTTGCTTGGTTGATGCCGGCCGAGTGCAACAAGTGTCGAGAGTATTGGAGGCGTGTTTTACGACGACGCCCGAAAGCGATCGGGGAGGGTGCTGCTTCCTTATCGATAACAGATCGGTGGACGACTTGCTCGGCGCCTGGGATTCCCGCCAGGAGGAGAGATGGAAACGGTCCTTGGCTCCGCTACCTGCCGACCGGCGACCTGCTCCTACCCGTACCGTACTTTACCTCCTTCCTACCACCAGTACCTTGGTACTTTAGGCAAGTGCTCAGGTATCCAAGTGCCACTGGGCAGGCCGATCTATCTGCATGCGGATTTGCAAATAGAACATCATCATCATGGCCAACGATGGTCAGGATAGGAGCGACGTGAATGCGGAGCTGTTGGCAAATACCACGGGTCGAGAGCAGTCGGAAAAGCTTCCCGCGGGTGTCGTCCTGGGCCGAGATGGCAAACCGTAAGTTGTTTTCTCTCTGCATTTCGTCACTCTGCGGGCCACAAAAAGAGACGGGGTCGCTGACGGCTTTCTTCTTCTTCTTCTTCTTCTTCGTCTTCTTTTGGTTTTTTTTTTTTCCTTTCTTTCCCCTTCTTCCTTCCTCTTTTTCTTCTTCCGCAAAGATGCCGAAGCTGCACATCGTTTGCGGCCTGGAAGGCCATGACCAGGAATAAGACGAGGCATGACGCGGCGGCAGCCCCCGGCAATGAGCCCTCCGTCAATGCTGTGGCCGAGTCATCGTCATCTCGCCCTGATTGTCCTCCGGATGTCGAGGCGCTCGGACGCGGCACTTGGACGCTTCTTCATTCCATGGCAGCCAGCTACCCGGACATGCCTTCCAAGTCCAGGCAGTCTGACCTCGTGAGCTTCATCAACCTCTTCTCCAAGCTGTACCCGTGCTGGGTGTGCGCGAGCGACTTCCAGCAGTACCTGGGCAAGGAGCCACCCCGAGTGCAAAGTCGCGACGAGTTTGGGAAGTGGTTGTGCGACGCCCACAACGAGGTCAATCGTAAATTGGGGAAGCCGCAATTTAATTGCTCGAAATGGGAAGAGCGCTGGCGCACCGGCTGGAAGGATGGGCGATGCGACTGAGCTCTGAGGCAACGCAAAGGTCGCTCACGCTCATTCTGGATTCGGTTTCCCCCGTTCCCTCATTCCCTCATTCCCTCATTCCCTCATTCCCTCATGCAACCTCTGCCGATGATCAGGCGACTATGCGCCATATATCGTTCGGGCGTCTGTGACAACTCGCAACCAAGCTTGGCAAGGACGCAAGCCAATCGTCCGTTTTCACCGTGCTCACCGTCTTCAACGTCTTTTTTTTTAACGAAACAAAACCAAGCAATTCGGAGAAAAGGGATTGATGGCCGGACTTTGCTCAACCAATGCCTGTACTTGCTTGCGTCATGTACATGCAGTCAAAAGTCTTGCGCGCATGCATGTGTCTTGGTTTCTCCGCTTTCAACATGTAACATTATCACGCCACATTTACCTGGCCTATTTGGCCTCTTTGCTAAAAATCGGTTGATTGGATATTGGGTCATGATAACTCACTGGCGCAATGGTACCAGCACCAGGTACCTTCGGCTCTTGCCCGTAGACCTACTTCGTGTTCCATGTAGTCGACCATGAAAACCGTCGGACCACATGCGCTCCCATCGGCAAAGTCGGACGAGGTTCTGGGTCTCCCCATTCCACACCACCATTACATCACTATCATGTTGACACGGCAGAACATCCGTCATCGGACAACGCGCGAGGCGGTTTTGTAGCCGCGCAGCCGAGGGAGGGAGCTCTACAAATAGAATGGTTGAAACTCGTCCCGTCCCATTCCATTTCGCGGATGGAATTTCATCACACACACATACACACGCATACGCTCACACTATCATCACTCACGCACGCACGCACGCACGCACGCAAATCGGTGTACACTCTGTCCTCTGATCGACGGCGCCTTGCATTCAATTGGCCTTAGCACAGATTCTTCCATCACTGAACAAACATGGACATCCGCGTCAAGAGTCTGGAACAACCGATAGACGTGTCGGACTATCTCTTTCGACGATTACATGAGGTCGGTGTGCGCTCAGTACATGGAGTACCTGGAGATTACAATCTGGTTGCGCTCGACCACCTCCCCAAGGCGGGCTTGCAATGGGTTGGGAGCGTAAACGAGCTGAATGCTGGTGAGTTTCAACCAAAAGCTTCCGCGAACTTGCCGTCGCCCAGAGGCCTTGCTGACTGTCGAACTGCGCAGCCTATGCCGCGGATGGATACGCTCGGGTCAACAAGATGGGAGCCCTCATCACCACGTTCGGAGTGGGAGAGCTTTCCGCGATAAATGGCGTGGCAGGAGCCTGCTCTGAGCACATTCCCGTGGTCCACATCGTGGGCTATCCATCTACCATATCGCAAAGAAACGGCATGTTGCTCCATCACACTCTCGGCAACGGGGATTTCAACGCCTTCGCCAACATGAGCGCCGCAATCTCCTGCGACGTGGTCAAGTTGAACAACCCCGCCGAGATTGCCGATCAAATCGACCACGCTCTTCGTCAGTGTTGGGTTTCCTCTCGTCCAGTATACATCACTCTTCCCACAGATATGGCCGAGGCCAAAGTGGAAGGCGCCAAGCTGAGCCGGCCGATCGATCTCTCTGAGCCTGCAAATGTGACAGAACAGGAAGACTATGTTGTAGACATTATATTGAAGTACCTCGCCTCGGCCAAGAACCCCATGCTTCTCGTTGATGCGTGCGCCATTCGACATCGTGTTCTCTCAGAGATACACGAGTTGATCGACAAAACTAGCCTGCCCGTCTTCGTGACTCCAATGGGCAAGAGTGCCATCGACGAGTCTCACAGCAGTTACGGCGGTGTCTATGCCGGCGAAGGCTCCTATCCTGCCGAAGTCAAGGACATTCTTGAGGCATCCGATCTCATTATTTCCATCGGTGCTCTGAAAGTAAGTCGACGCTCGCGTGCCCCTTTTTGTCTTACATTCTTCAATGAGCTGACGCGGATGGGCAGAGTGACTTCAACACCACCGGATTCTCTCACAGAACCTCGCAACTCCAGAGCATTGATCTTCACAGTGACCACTGTGTTGTGAGATACTCGACCTATCCTGGCGTAAGGATGAAGGGTGTTCTGCAGAAACTGGTTCGAAAGATTGACCCCGCGCAACTCAACATTTTGCCGAGTCCTACTGTGCGCAACGAAATCCAGAACAATCATGATGCGTCCCCCACAATCACCCAGGCCTGGTTCTGGCCACGAGTGGGCGACTTTCTTCGCCAAAACGACATTGTGGTGACGGAGACGGGGACGGCCAACTTTGGTATATGGAGTACCAAGTTTCCGACCGGGGTGACTGCGCTGAATCAAATTCTCTGGGGTAGTATCGGGTGGTCTGTTGGTGCATGCCAAGGTGCAGCTCTGGCAGCAAAGGACATGGGGGTCGATCGAAGGACAATTTTATTCGTCGGAGATGGTTCCTTCCAGCTGACCGCTCAGGAAGTCAGCACCATGCTTCGGCACAAGCTCAAAGTAATCATGTAAGGAACTTGCTCTCCCGCCCTTGGTTTCATTTGCTTGCCCGAACGTTCTCCGTTCAGCTTCCTCTGCCTCGTCAAACCTGAATGCTGATTTCACGACCGCAGTTTCGTCATTTGCAACGAGGGCTTCACTATTGAGAGGTTCATCCACGGCATGGATGCGTCATACAATGACATTGTCGAATGGGACAACAAGAAGCTCATTGACGTGTTTGGAGGAACAGAGCTGGCCCAGACACACTCGATCAAGACAAAAGACGAGCTGAACTCGTTGTTCGCGGATGCCAGTTTCAACGCCGCGACCAAGATGCAATTCGTGGAGCTTCACATGCCAAGAGAGGATGCGCCCAAGGCACTTGTAATGACAGCTGAGGCTAGTGAGAAGAGGAATGCCCAGCTTGTATAGGTTGTTGTTGGGACGAGGCAAGGCGCGCTTTTCATGGGTAGTACGTGCATGTCGTTAAATGTCGCGCACGACTTCAATAGACTAGAGTCCAAAACATTCTGCCAAGGTCTTGTCAGGTTCATGTCAAGGTTGGCGAGGCGGTATCGAAGCAAGCACCCATGCCTACGCCTCGGTAACTGTGTCTGATGACCATGGCCGTGGCCATGGCCAGTGATTGCACACGGCGGATTTCTACATTCTGGATGCTACACTCGCTTTACAGAACCCTTGGCCTAGGCTGCCCAAGTATATATATAGCCTTGTATCTGGGTCCTGACGAAGACTATTCGGTTTGAATAAGTACCGTATGCTTGGTTTCTGAAAATATTGTAGTGTATTATTGTAGAGAATAATAAACTCGATGCAGCACAGGGTTTGTAAATACATAATTGAGTTGAGTTATCATTGAATAATCATTTCATTTGATAGGTACACTGCTCTGGAAATAAATGTGTTGGAAAGAATTTCAATTTATACTTTAAAGAATAGTATTTATCGTCACTTGTTATGGATACAAGAAACAGTAGCATTGTATTAGGGAAGAAAAGCGCCTCCGAGGGTACGTACATACGAGTTTTGCTATTCGGGCCGCTATGAAATTCTATTAGGGCCGCTACTAGCTGGTTTTAGGCAAAGTATGTTTTTCCTAGCACCTCCTTATTATTATATACTATAGTGTATAAAACCCTTAAAAACCTAAAGGTAATTAATTAAGGTATAAAAAATATATTTTATTAACTATAGTAGCTAAAGCTAATTTATTTAAAAGTATAGTTTTTAGTGTTTTTTTTTAAAAGTAAATACTTTAATTTAAGCTAACTAATTATTTAGCTACTAAAGGGTTTACTATTATAATTAAATTTCTACTAGCTATATTATTAAAATAACTATTTTAGCGCTAAAAAGTAGTAAGCTTTTAATTATTTAATAACTTTCTATTTTATTTATAATACTATAGCTACCTTAATTTAAATAGTAAGCTATATTCTTCTTAGCTTACTATATTATAAGGTTTATTTTAAAATATAAAAGGCTTTACTAAATACTTAAATTTAAGTGCTAAAGGCTTTAAGCTTAACTAAGCTATAAGGCTAGTAGCTACTATAATAATAAAGGCCTTTATAATTAAGTTACTTATAATAGAGATACTTATAAAACCTATAATAGCTATAATAATTAAGTACCTTAAGTCTAAGGCGTTTGCAATTACAGTAGCTATAAGGCTTATAGTAGCTATAAAAAAGAGGGCTTTTAACAATAAAAAAAGAGGGCTTTTAATAATAAATTCTAGCCTTTATATTAATAAAAAGAGGTTATAAAAGAGTAAAAGGAAGGAATTTAGGAAAAGCAAGTGTAAAGGGCCTCACTAAGTAAGAGATTTAGTAGATTTTATTTAATAATTCTTATAATTACTATCTTAACTATACATTTATATATAATTTTAGTGGTGAGGTTTAGCATTAGAGGTAGAATAAAAATTTTTTAGCTACTATATAAGAAATCGAAAATAAAAAGTGGGTCTTAGCGGGGTAAAAAGTGGGGCGGCGGTCCCGATAGAATTTCATGGCTGCCCGAATAGCAAAACTCGTACATACCTACATACCTACCCGTACCTACCTACCTACCTAGGTAGGTAGGCAGGTACCTACTACCTATGTACTTAAGTGTGGGCATCCGATCTGCGCACAGAAGGGATACGTGCTACAATGTACATACAATGCTTTGTTTCAGCAACCAATGTCACTCACTGGTCAGCCACCACCAACCAATGGCCATAAATAGGTACTTGGTGTCGTTTTCGCCGGAGCTGGAGCCCGTTCAACGGGTCCCTGTAAAAACATTCCAGGAGTAGAAGATACTTTGATGGCAAGCTCCGACCCCTATCTCATGTTGTATGAGCTGCCCTCGGAAACCTTGGTTGGTTCGTTCGTCGACGGACACGACGAGCTCGTCGCCCAGCTGTTCTCCGCACTAGGATACGAATTGCAATTGCACTTGGGCTCGAAACCTGTCGCTGCTCCCACATACGGCTAGCCAAATGGGCTTTGAAGCACAAATACAAGAAACGCGGGTCTGGCCCGTTCTCGCGCGGGACAAGGTCGAAAAGTTGATTGCGAACGGCCATAAGATTGTTATTTTTCATCAGTTCGTCTTGAAGATCGATCCGTGGCTGCCTTACCACCCCGGAGGAGAGAAGGCGCTATTGCACATGGTCGGCAAAGATGCAACTGATGAGATTCAAGCGTATGTATGTCCATGAATCTCCTCTGCAAACCGTTGTCCGCCCAATCTCACATGTCGCGACTTAGACTCCATTCCCAGGATGCTCAAGCGCAGATGATGCGCTATCGAATCGGCACAATTAACGGGGTTTGGTCCAATTTCACACCTCCGATCCAGGGTGGGGAATATCGGTCGCTTGAGGGTGCAGACGAACCAGACGAACCTATTACGTGTGGTCCATCAGGCCAGCAATCAAAGACAGAATGCGGCCCACGAAGCTCACGATCCCCAGAGTCGGATTTGAACCAACATGGGCCTGCAACGCAGCACATGTCCTCGGGTCTGGCGTCAACGGCATCATCAAGATCGCCTCATCCAAATGTCGGAACCGATGCGAGCTTGATGTCCTACCTGGACGCGCTGACCCTCGAAAGAATCAGCATAGACAATGACAAGTACCCAGCCGTGGACGTATTTACCCAGCGAAACATCGCGCTGAAGTACAGGGCCCTGCACCGCAAAATTGTCCAGCAAGGCCTATATGAGTGCGGCCGGATGGCATATATTATGGACATTTGTCGATGTGCCGGACTCTTCAGCGCGATGCTTTTGCTACTCTTTCATGGATATTACACCCTGAGTGCAGTCTGTCTGGGAGCCACATGGCATCAGCTGGTCTTCCTCGCCCATGATGCAGGCCACATGGGCATCACCCACGACTTTCAAATCGATACAGTCATTGGCATCCTGGTAGCCGATTTTATCGGCGGCCTCTCGCTCGGCTGGTGGAAGCGGAGCCACAACATCCACCATATCGTCACGAATGCTCCAGAACACGATCCTGATATCGAGCACATGCCCCTCTTTGCCGTGTCGCATCGATTTCTGAGCAATCTGCGCTCCTCCTACTATGATCGGCTTATGAAATATGATGCCATTGCCAAGATTATGCTGAGAATCCAGCCGTGGACATATTATCCTTTGCTCGCCCTCGGTCGTTTCAACCTCTATCGGCTCTCGTGGGATCATCTCATCGCCCGCAGAGGGCCGAGACACGGTGCTGGCGCCTGGCACTGGTATCTGGAGCTCGCGGGACAGTTCTGCTTCTGGCTGTGGTTTGGTTATGGCATCCTGTATCTGATGCTACCTAATCTCTTGACACGCCTGATGTTTGTGCTAGTGAGTCACGTCACTTCGTCACCTCTGCATGTGCAAATTGTTCTATCGCATTTTGCTATGAGCACCTCCGATTTGGGTCCGCAAGAATCATTTGCGCAGCGAATGCTTCGTACAACCATGGACGTCGACTGCCCCCCCTGGCTCGACTTCATCCATGGGGGCCTGCAGTTTCAAGTAATCCACCACTTGTTCCCTCGCGTGCCTCGACACAATCTGCGTAAAACACAGAGGTTGGTGATCGAGTTTTGCAAGGATGTGGGCATCCCGTATGCTTTATATGGGTTTTCGGACGGAAATCACGCTGTAATCGGCCGGCTGGCAGAAGTTTCTCGGCAAGCTTCCATACTGGCAAAGTGTCAGCAAACAGTGGCAAGACGGGGTAACGTCTTTGCAGATGACCGGCATCTGTAAGAGCATTTGACACAGAGTATGTAAACGCACAGCAGCGGGGTATTGCTTCGGGGAACACTAAGTAGACCATAAAATGGTGGGACCGCTATATTACACTAGGATAGCAAGTTTTAGGCCTCCTAGTAGATATTTAAAGGTACAGTATAGAAAGACTAAGAAAATACATTATAACTTTATTTTTCCTATCTCCTTAGTGCTTATAAGGCTACACTTACGTACTCCCTACTTTTCTTTAATGTTACAGTTATTAGGAGGCTTGCTTATAGAGTAAAGACTAAGATGGAGAGACTAAGCAGTAAGGTTACTTAAAGGTAGGCGTTAAGTAATAAAAGAGTTATTGTAATAGATCTAAGCTGCTAGCTTGGATGTATAGTAGAAATAGTAAGGGAAGCGTTATAGAGCAATAATAAAACTATTATAATTCTATAAGGAAAATTTAATAAAACTATTATAATTTTATAAAGAAAACTTAATAAAGCTAAATAAAAACCTTAAGTCTTTATTTAAGTAAATATTTATATAAATTAAAATAGTTTTTCTTTTACTTTTTCTTTTTTTAAAAAAAATAAAATTAATATAAACTTTATTAATATTAAATAGTAATATAACTTTAAGTTAGTTTATAATATATATTAATTTTCTTTTTTTTAATTTAATTATTATAAATTAATAATAAAATTAATTAAAAAATAAAATAAAAATACTTTAAAGAATTATAAATATTTTTTATAATACTATAAAAGCTATATTAAATTTAAAAGCTAATAATATAATAAATAATATAGCTAAAATTACTTAAAAAAGTAATATTAATAACCTTTTAATTCTTAACTTTAATAGTAATAAAAACTACCTTTATATTAATTATAAAGAAATTAAAATATAAGCCTCTTTTAATAAAAGAATTATTTAATAATAATTAAAATTTATTTAAAGTATAAAAGTACTTAATAGCTTATAAACTTAAAGGAAATTAAAACTTTATTAATATTAATTATAATTAATAGTTTTATATTTATTAATACCTTTTATTTAAAGTTTAAAATGAAGTTTTAGCTTTTTTTAAAGTTAATATAAATTTTATTTATAATTTAGTTTAATTTTTTAATTACTTTAACTTTATATTTTTAAACTTTTATTAATAAAAGTATATAATTATAAAGCTAAATTAACTATGTTAATACTTAAAAAAATAGTTTTTAAACTTTTATATTTAATTTAAATAAAAGCTAGCTTTAATTAAAAAGTTAAAGTAAATAAATATCATTAAGTTTATTAAGCTTTATTTAATATTTAATAAATATAGATATAATTATTATATTAACTATAATATATTTTATATTAACTATATTAATATAGTAATATATTATTAAATTATTACCTTTAATATTAATTTTTATTAATTTAAAGAGAAGTTTTATATTATTTATTAAATAAGATTATTTAAAATTATAATAATAATATTAAAATAATAAATATTAATATTATAAGTTTTAAATTTACCTTTATAAAGTTTAAAAATAAAGGCTAATAAAGCTTTAAGTTTAAAAAATTAATAATTTAAGCTATATAAGTTTTAATAATAAAGATATAATATTATTATAAAATAAATTAATACTTTTAATATAGCTTAGCTTTTTATATAATAATTAAATAGTTATTTCTTTAAATAAAGTATTTATAAAAAAGTTTAAAGTTTAATTTATTATAATAATAAAAAAGAACTTTACTAAGGCTTTAAATATATTAAGCTTAAAAAATAACTCTCTCTTTAAATAAATTTTATTAAAGAAAATAAATATACTTAAAACTATTTTATATTTATTATAAATAATAATGCCTTAAATTATTAAAAGATTCAATTAAATATAAAAATAAAAATCTTTTTCCTTCCCTTTTTTTATAATAACTTATTATTTATTTTAATATAAATAAATAATAATTATAATAGTTTTATAGCTATAAATAAAAAAATAATATAATAATTTAGCCTTATATAAATAGCTTTACTTTAATTATATATTATAACTATAGTAATTAAAGCTATTAATATATTACTCTTTAATAAATAAATAATTTACTAAATATATTACTTTATTTAGTTTTAAATAAATATAAATAGCTAAATATTTTTAATAATAATTTATATTATTTTAAGCTTAATTTAGAATTATATTTTAAGCACTTTATAGCTTATTTAAAATAATATTAAACTTTATATAGCTTAAAATTAACTAATAATTTAAAGTAAAAATAGTTTAATAATTAAACATTTTTTTATAAAATATATAAATAAGCTTATTATTACTATTTTAAAATTAATTTATATTATTATAATATAGTAAGCTATTAAAACTTAAGAGAATATATAATTTTTAATTATAAGCTTAAATTTTGTTTTTTAATAGTTAAGTTTATTAAATTAAACTTAAAATTAATTTTTTTATTAAAACTTTATAACTTAATAAATCTATTTTAAAAAAATTAAAGCTAATACCCTTTCTTTTTATTAAAGGTATATAAATTATTATATATATTTTAAGTTAAGCTTAAATAATATACCTTTTAAACTTTTATAAGCTTTTTTTATATAATATACTTTAAAATTAATTATTAAAAATTTATAAATAAATTATTAACTTTATAAATAAAGGTTATATATATACTTTATTTCTTATAGCTATAATACTAATACTTTTAGTTTAAAAGGCTAAAGGTAGCTAGTAGTTTTATACTAATTATTATATATTTAATAAAATAATAAACTAAAATTATTACGCTTTTTTTTAATAAAAGAAATACTTTATTTACTTTTTAAAGTTTATTAATTTATAAAATTAAATATTTAAGCTATATTTTACTACCTTTAAGTAGTAAAAGGCTATAAGTATTTTATAATATTTTAAACTTAATATAAGCTTTTTAAATAGCTAGTTTATTTATTTAACTTTATAAAGGCTTTAGCTATATTTTAATTAAATATTAATAAAGCTTTAAAGAATACTTTAAAGATATATACTATAGTATATTTAAATAATATTTTAATATATATTAATAGCTTTTAAAAAGACTATATATAATATATATAGAAAATTCTTTATAATTTTTAAAAGGTAAGCCTTAACTTTAATATAACTAAGTATAGCTTTAAAGTTATTAAAGTAAAGTATTTAAGGTTTATTATTAAAATAAAATAAATAATATACCTTAATTTAAATATAATTATAATTATTTAATAATAAAAGGCTTAAATATAAGTTAAAGGTATATAAAGCTTTTTAAGGTTTATAAAGTTTTATTAAAACTTTATTATTAATGTTTTAAGTTTAGTAAAGCCTTTTCTTTAATTTATATAAAAAGGTATATTATTTATTTAGTTTAATAAATATAGTATATTATTTTAAAAGCTTAAAAATATATTTATTTCTTTTTTAATATTTACTTAATAAAAACTTAAAAAAAATACTATAGTAAAAATAAATATTTTTAAAAAAGCCTTCAAAAAATACCTTTTTTAATATAATAAAGAGAGTATACTTTATTTTATAGTATATTACTTAATTTAGCTTTTTAAAGTTAAATAAAACTATATTATTTATAATAAAAAGCTATTAAATATTATTTTCTACTTTAAAGTATAGTTTATAAAGCTTTAAAGTATTTTTTACCCTTTTATAATTTTTATAAATTATAAAAACCTAAAATACTTTATAGTACTTTATATAATATTTAAATATTAAGTATATTAAATAGATTTATTATCTCTCTTTAATTATAAACCTTAGTATAAACTTAATATATAAGCTTTTTTACTTAATACTCCTTTATAATATAAATAAAATAAGTTTAGCTTCTTTTTAATATATTATTTCTTTATAGCTTTAATATATATTAATAACCTTTTAATTTATTTTAATATTAAAATTAAGTAAGGTTTAGTAAAGGCTTTAAAATTACTATTACTTTATATAAGCTTAACCTCAAGTTTATTACTTTTTTTAAATATTGTGTCGGCCCAAAGAAGAGAGAGCAACATACATAAGGAGGCTGTGAGCCCTAACCAATCGAAGGTATCGTAAAAATGCTACACTTATAACCACGCTATTAAAATAATTAGGGTTAGTTTTATTAATAGGTTATTAAATTAATTAAATAGTCTAAAGTTAAAGATATTAAGAAAAATAAAGGTATTACAATAAATTAACCTTAGTGTATATATACTAAAGGGGGAGGGGGTGCTACAGCTATAGCTAGGCTTAAATTAATTAATTAATTAAATTAAGTATATATAAAAACTTATAACAGCGGCTATTGTCTTTTATAGCTATTTAAAAAAAGAGGACCTCTTTATACCTCTTAATTAATTAATCCCTACTGCGTTAAAGGCTTTTTTCCTTTTCCTTTCTTTATAGTTATATTAAGTTACTTCCTAACTATATTTTATTATATATTTCTATTAACCCTTTAGCTTAATATAATACTTCTTTAGGATAGCAGCTAACTCTATTATAGCTATAATTTAATATAATTAAAGGCTAAAGAAAATAAAGCATTAAATAAATCCTAATTTAAATAAATAAACCTATTTTTACTTAATTAAATAGTTTATTCCTTTAAATTTAACCCTTTAGTTTTATTAAATAGTTTAAGTGTAGTAAGCATTAATAGCTTTTATTAAGCCTTTTTCTTTTAAAGGGTTATTTATTAGTTATTAATCTTTTCTTTATAGTACTAAGCTCTTTTTTTATAAAATTTAACCTTCTTTTTATTTTACTTTATTTAATTATAAATACATTTATAAATATTACTCTATACTTTAACTATAGAAAGTTTAATTAAAATAATTAATATATAAGTACTAAAAGTAAGCGAAAATATAAGAATATTATATTAATAAACTTCTCTTTTTTATAAAAAAGGTAGGAGATTAATAATAATTATATACACTACTACGCTTAGCTTAGCACTTTTAGTAGCCTTAATTAATATATTATATATATTATTTTATATTTTACCTTTTAAATCTATAATTTAGTTTACTTAAACTTAATTAATTTAATTAGCTTATTAAAGCCTTTAAGCTAGCTCTTCTTTCTCTTTATTTTCTCTATTATTTATAGTAGTATTCTTTTATTATTATTAATAGAAAAATACTTCTTTTTATTCTATTAAAAGTATTAATTCTACTTTAATAATTAATTAAAATAAAGGGATTATTATATTAAAAAGATTTAATAGTTATATTAAAGTTAATTTACTTTTTTTATATCTTTTATATAAGTTATCTCTTTATTATTTAAGTATAAATATTTATAAAGCATTACTTATAAGTTACTATTTTAACTTAATACTTTATTTAAAAAATAATAATAATAAATAAGTTAAACTTTAATTAAATAGTTAGAAAAGTAGTAATAATAGTTTTAAGGTAAGTAGTAAAGCTTAGAGTGTAGTTTAACTTATATTTATTATAGTAGCTTTATTAAGTACTATATAATATTATTTTTAAATTTACTTTATTATTAAATTTTTAAGTAAAGGCTTTATATTTACTTTTATAGTTAGTTTTACTAAAGAATTCTAAAGCTTAATAAAATTAATATAAGGTTTATATAAGTAATATTTAATAACTCTTTTACTATTATTTAAATATATATTCTATAATTATAAAGCTATAAATAAAGATACTTCTTTATTTATAGTTAAAGTTAAAAGCTTAAGGATTAAGGTCTTTCTTTAATAAACTTTTTAAATAAAGCTAATATTAAAAAATAGCTAAGTTCTACTAAAAAGAGTATAAGGGTCTATATATATAAGCTTATTAGCTATTATATTTAAAAGGATTTAAAAGGTTTATTTAAACTTAACTATATATATTAAACTACTTATATTAAAGATATTATTTATAAAAATTTATTATTAAAGTAAAAGTTTAAATTTAATTAATTACTTAGGCCTAAAAAAAGCTTTTAAAGTTTACTTTATTTTAAGCCTTAGCATTTATAAATTATTATTAATTACTAATATTATATATTTAATAAATCCTTTTAGTGTATAAATAAAGAAGAAAAGATATATATATTTATACTTAAAGGTACCCTTTTAAATAAAGCTAAGTATTATAATTACTTTAAAGCAATATAAATAGTTAAGAAGTTATAAAATTTACTTTTACCTTTATATAAACTTTAGAAACCTTTTTTTATACTTTACTTTATAGAAGTTAAAATAGTAAAGGCTTTTATAATATTAATTAAAAATAAAAGCTATTTAATAGTTTATAAAGTAAATAAAGCTTACTATAAAGTATCTTTTATACTATTCTTTATATAAATCTTTTATATTTAATTTTTTATTATAGTAAATACTAATTAATTTATTTTTCTATAGTCTATAAACAGTTATAAAGTAGCATTTTTTATAGCTATTAATTAAGATATTATTGTCTTTAATTAATATTTTATAATTAAAATAAGTAATATAATCTTTAAAACCTTACTTAATAATCTTTATTATAGTAAGAAGTGTAAACTAATTAAGCTATTTATTTTATAAGTTTATAAATAAAGCTTTTAAAAGCCTATAAATATTAATTATATAAATTTATTAATAGCTTTCCCTTTATTATCCCTTTAAAGGTAAAACTTCTTTATAGTTAATAGTATTAAAGTTTTAAAAATTATACTTTTTAATATAAATAAGCTATTTAGTTTTTAATTAAAAGACTATAGGCTAGACTTAAAGTATTTAATTAAGATCTTTATTAATATAAAGTACTTTATTTATAGTAAAAAAGCACTTATTTTACTTATATATTTAATAAATAGCTATAAAAATAAATAAATAGCTAAGAGTAAAAGGATTTACTACTCTTTCTTTAAATTATAAAATATTTTTAAAAATTTTAAATTTTTATAAAGTATATTCTTTTATTTTTAATTAAAAGGTTTAAGTATTAAGTATTTAAAAAAATTTTTTAAAAAAAGGTTATTTCTTTTATAATTATATTAATAATATAAAGGAATAGGAATTTAAATAAGTGTAAGCCTAAGGAAATATAGAAGCCTATAAGAAATAAGTTAAAATAAGGTATTTTTTTAATAAAAAATAAAAGCTTTAAATATAATAAATAGTAAAAAATATTAAAGAAAAGGGGTATAAAAGAAAAAGAAGGAGAGAATTTAATTAAGTAAAGTAAAGGGGGTCTCTTTTCTTTAAGCTAGCTTTAATTTATTATTTATTAACTAACACTATTAAGTAACTATTAAGAGAAAAATAAACTTCTTTAGGAAATTAATTAATAGCTTTATTTATTAAAGTAGTTACTAGTTAATAATAGCTATTATTATTTATTTTAATAAAATAAATAAGTTATAGTTTAGCTCTCTTTAATTTTTATATTAATAGTTTTCCTCTTTATATATATACTTCTCTTCTTTTTTTACTTTTTAACACTCTTTTATTTATTTAATTATTTAATTAACTAGGTTTTTATAATTATAAATTTTAATAATTAGCCTTTATTTAATCTCTTAAATATTATTAATATTATTACTAAAAGGCTTTATAAGTAGTCTTTATTATTAATTAATACTTTAAAATAATAAAGTAAAGAGAATATAATAAAGGTAAATATAGATATTTATATAGTAAGTAATTATTTAATTAAATAATATAAACTAAAGCTAATAAATTTAAGTTTTATTATCTTTTTTAAATTACTATACTTTTAAATATTAATATTAAGAAAGGTAGTGTTTCTCTTTATTTTATAGTTATATTAAAAAAAAAGAAAATTAAAAATTACCTTAAGTATGTAGCTATATATTTATTAGCTATTAATCCTTAGGCTAAGCTTTTTAAATTATACCTTTAGAAATATTTAATTATTTAAAAAGTAATCCTTAAAAGCTTTAAGGTTACTATATTAATTTCTATTAAAATAGCTTATTTTAAGGGTTTCTTTTTTATAGCTATAGTTAAGTATTCTAAATAGTAGCTTACTTTCTTTATATATTTATTAAAAGAAAATAATAATCTTTATTACTTTTTATATATAAACACTTATATTTATATTATTATAGCTTTTAATAAATATATATATACTTTTTTCTTTAGCTATATTTCTTTTATAGAAGTAAGGAATAAAGTATATAGTAATTATATTTAGAAAGTTAATAATATTTATAATTAAACTACTTATTTAAAGTATTAAAGAGACTATAATAATCTTTATTCTTTAATACCTTTTTTAAAAAAGAAATATACTTTTAAAAATATTAAAAGACTTTTAACTAAAGCTATATTTAAATATAAAACTTTTACTATTAAAAATACTTTTATTATTATTATTAATATACCTTCTCCTTATTTTATATTAAGTTTATAGAATATAAGTAAAGAAAAGAGAAAAGTAAAATAATAAAAAAGCTATTTAAAGTATTTAATTAAAAGAAATAAAATAAAGAAATAAAGGAATTAAAGGAGATTAGTAATAAAATAAAAGAGTTAAACCTAGCTTAAAAGTCTTAATAAATTAATTAAATAATTAATAAAGATAATAAATAGTAAATAAATAAATAATAAATAAGTAATAAACTTAAGTAAATAAAATATATAAATAAATAAAGTAGTAATTAGTAAATTAAATAGTTAAAAAAAGCTTTTAAACTCCTTTTTTTTTAAAAAATAAAGTAAAGGTAAAGGTAAAAGGCTTATTACTAAAAAATAATAGTAAGAAAAAGTAAATAGAAATAAATAGTAAATAAAAATTAGTTTTAAGGTAAAGTTAGTAATTAAAAAGTAAATAATAAGCCTAATATTTATATTAATAATTAGGTAAAAAAGCGGGAATTTAGACTTTAAGCTAATAATATAGATATTAATATAGAGGCA
Source organism: Claviceps africana (assembly GCA_018360145.1). Taxonomy (NCBI): domain Eukaryota; kingdom Fungi; phylum Ascomycota; class Sordariomycetes; order Hypocreales; family Clavicipitaceae; genus Claviceps; species Claviceps africana. The sequence continues at coordinate 18,562 of SRPY01000207.1, forward strand.
GCTCTTTCTCCCTATTTTTAAAACTATTATTTTATAAAATATTATATAAAATAAAAGACTTATTTTTATTAAAGACTATTTAATTAAATATATTATATATTATTTAGAATAAATAGAGGTTATATAACGCTTTATTAAAATTACCTTTAAGAGACTAGTTTAGTGTATTATATATTTATATAGAGTAAAAGCCCTATTAAGGTAGTTAATAAAGCTACTTATTTATAAATAAAGTCTACTATCTTTCTTTATTAAGTATAAATTTCTTAAGATAGTCTTTATTAATTATTTTATTAAAAAGAATTCTATTTAAGGTCTTTAGTTTATATACTTTTATAATAAATACCTAACTATAGATTTAAAATAGGCTATTTTATTATATAGTTAGCTTATATATAGTTAATATATCTATTATATAATAGACGTTAGAAATAAATATAAGGTCGCCTTTAATTAATTAATTACATTTTTTATAAAGAGAAGTAGCTTAATTATAGTTAATTTATATAGTAAGTAGTTATTAAGAATATAGCACTTTCCTCTTTATAAACTTAATATCTTTTACTTTTCGCTTTAAAATATATATTTTAACTATAAATAAATCTTAAGTAGTAGTTATTTTATTTTAATTAACTATTCTCTATATTAAAAATTCTACTTTTAAAGGAAAAAAGGGTTTTTATTTATAAATAAAGTAAAATATAGACTTTCTATAAAAAGCCTTAATTATAATTTTATTTATAAATAATACTCTCCTTAAGTGCTTAAACTATTTTCTACTTAATTTACTTATTTTAATAAGTATAGAAAAAAGAGATTAATATTTTACTTTAATAAAGGTATTAGCTTTAGGATTATAGCTAAAGGTTTAAATACCTTTTATACTAAGATTAGCTAAGGCTTTTATAAGTTTCCCTTTTATTTTAAGTCCTTTATTATATATAATATATAGAAAGAACCTAAACTTATAAATAAGTTTATTAAGAAACCTCTATATAGCCTTAATATTAGTAATATAAATAGCTTTAACTTCTACCTACTCTATAAAGTTATATTAAGCTTTTAAAAAATACTTATATTTATAATTAAATAGAAAATATTAAGTATTAATATATATTTTACTTATTAAGTTACTAAAGGCAATAAGAATTAAGAGTTTTTATAGGCATTATAGTGTAAATCTTTAGTATATTTTATAATATTAAATTATAGCTTAAATTATATTCTATATACCTCTTTAATAGTAGTAAAGTTTAGCTACTTAAAAAATAACTTTAATACCTTTATAACTAAACTTAAAATAAATTGCTTTAATAATTAAAAGCTACTTATTTTTATTATTAATAATAAATATAGGTCCTTTTATAAGCTTAGTAAGTTACTTAAAGAGAATTTTATTATTAAGGAAATATTTTAATACTTTTTCTTAAGGTCTTTAAACTTCTTTACTATATAATTAAATAATTTTTTTAAAGTTATAAAGTAAGAAATAATTTACTTTAACTTTAAAAAGTAAAATAATTAGTTTTTACCTCCTTAAGTATTAATATAAAAGTGTAAATTAATAAATTCTTTTATATTCTCTTTAATAACTTTATTAAGATTATTTAATAGTCCCTAGCCTTTTTATAATAAAGTATTTATAACTTAGTTTTCCTTTTTAAAGATATATTAAACTATAAAGTTATATAGTATAATATAGCTAACTTACTAGGTAATAATAACGCTAGAAATATTATTAATAGCGCTTTAAAGCTAGTATTTAAGCACTATTAAGTTTATTTTTAAAATAAAAGGGACTTTAAAGAGGTAAATTTATAGTCTTTAAAGAGTGTAAAGTAAAGTATAATATTTTTATTTAGTAGTATTATACTTTCTCTCTATATTATTCTATATACTACTTTTAAAGTATATAAAGTAGCGCTTTTCCTTATATATTTATAAAAGCATAGCGCTTTATTTTATATTATTAACGTTAACTATAAAGATAATTTCTCCTCTCTCTTTACTTATATTAATTAGTTATAAACTTGAGGCACTTATAATAGCTTTAATAATCTTCTTTATTACTTTATTATATTTTAGCTTTTAATTTTAATATAACTTCTTTTTAAAAAGATTTATTAAAGGTAAAGAAATAGTTATAAAGTAAGAAACCTAAAGGTAATAAAAGGTAGCTAATTTTATAAAAAACTATACCTCTTTTATAAAGAAGTAATAACCTTATTTTTAAAGCTTAATAACCTTTATTTCTATAGGTTTTTTACTATATATTTTATAAATATACTTAATAATAATAGCAGTAAGTTAGTAAAACTTACTCTTAATAGTAAAAGTGGTGTATTTAGTAAGCTTAAGGTTTAATAAAATATTATCTAAATTAATTGAATACTTTATTATATATTTATAAACACTTAGGATAATTTTATTATTATTATAGACTATAATAGGTCCCTTAATAGCAATATTATTAAAAAAGGGTGTGTAAGTATAGAGTATTAAATTATAAAGGATGTGTTTTATAATATAGTAAAACTAAGTAATTAAGTTAGTAGCCCTTTAAGGTAGTTTATAAAGCCTTAAAAGCTTAATTAATATTATAATAGTTATAAGATTATAACTTATAATTGCTAAGTTAACCTAATTATACTTTAAAAGGAGGTTAATAATAAAAAGGATTATATATATTATAAATTCCTTACTAAAGGCTTCTATACCTTTAAGGATATTAGTATCCTTAACTATAATACTATTATACTATATTACTAATAAAATAAATTAAATTCCTCTATCTTTCTTTATAATAAAGAAGAATAAATTTCTATAAAAACTATAACTTTCTTCTATTAACCTATATTTAACTTTTTATTTTAATAATTTAATAAGCTTCTTTTAAAGCTTTAAAGAAATTAAAATAAACTTTACTTACTATACCTTATATTTAATAACTTTAATAGTTTATAGTAATATAATAAAAGAGTTAACTTTTTTTATTTTAAATAGGTTTTACCTTTAAGTAGCCTTATAGTTACTAAAGATCTCCTTAAAAATATTTATTTTTAAAGGGGTAAGATATTCCTTAACTTTTATAAGTATTTAATTAAGTCTCTTTTAAATTAATTAAAACCTCTATAAATATTTAAAAAACCTTTTTATAATAAAGTCTTTATACTTTTTATTAATATTAAGATACCCTTAAACTTTATTTTACTTCTTTATCTTTTACTTAGAATTACTATTAAGGATAAACCTATTAAAAGAAATATTATTAAGGGGGTATACTTTTACATTAATACACTTATAAAGGGTATTTACCTTAAAATTAAATACCTATATTAATTATTATAGTTAGATTTCCTTAACCATATCTTTAAGTTATTAAACCTATTAATTAATAGCGAAAGTAAAGATAAAATTAATAACTTACTATACTTTTAATAGTATAATAGGTACTAAAATCTTATTTAGCTTTAATTTAAACTCCCTTTTAATTTTATTTATTTAATTATTTATAGTTAATTTCATTAGTTCCTTTTTCTCTTAAATAAATAGTATATTAATTTATATAACTTATTTTTTAATATTAACTAAATTTAACTAAACCTAATTTATAACTTATATAATAACTATAATATCTTTAAAATAATATTAAATATTTATCTCTTTAAAACTATAGCTATAGTTAAAAGAAGCTTATACTTAATATATAAAAGGCATACTTAAGATAAAAGAAATTAAGACTATATTAAGCATTATATAGAAATATATAGGTATTTATATATTTTCTAAATAGAGCTTAGCTTAAACCTTATTTAATAAATTAATAGTATTATTTATATATAATATACTATTAGCTTTAGTTTTTATTAAGTAAATAGTAAGTTCTATCTTTTATATAGTCTTTTTAATAATAAAATTGCTTTATAATTCTATATTAAGTAAAGCTTTTAAAAAGAGGCCTTTAGAATCCTTTAGTTATATTTATAAATAAAGCAATTCTTAAAGGTAGCCTACTATTACACTTAAGTGAATTATATTATAAAACTTTTAAGTGCTTAGATCTATACTAATTAAATTACTGTTTATTTAATTAAATAATCCCTTATCTAAAATAAAGGGGTTTACTTTAAAAGTTTTTTATTTTAAGTTTAATTTTAATCTCTATTATAAGGCTACTTAAATAGCTACGCTAATCTTAATATTAAAATCTATTACTAATTATAAGCTAAAACTATTGCCTACTTTAAATTCTTTAGTTTCTCCTTACTTAATTAATTTTATTATTATTTAGATTACTTAATTAAAGATTTAATAATTAAATAATTAATTAATTCTAATTTATTAATATTTATATAGTTATATTAACTTAGCTAATTTTATAGAGCTATTATAAATATAAATTTCTTAAATACCTTTTATATATACTGTGTATTTATTAGCGATTAATTTAATTAATTATAGAAAAAGCTTAAAAAGATCTTATCAATTAACACCTACTTTCTTAACTAACACTTCTTTATAAAGCTAACTAATAAGTTACTACTAAGGGGTTTCTTTCTTATAATTAATAATACCTCCTTAGTTATAAATTTTAAATATAATAAATATAAAGCGTTTTTTTATAACTAGTTTATTAATAAGTTCTTTAATATAAGCTCTTTTTAAGGCGTTTATATTAATAGTAGCTATTAATTTTAAAGATTTATTCTTTAAGCTTAATTTACTTTACCTCTATAATATAATTACATTTATTTAAAGTGGTTTATCTTTAGTTAAAATCTTTATAATAGTTAGCCTTTACCTTTCTAAGTAGTATATAAAAAGGTTAAGTCTTTTAGTAATATTTTAAAATATCTTTTTCTTATTAATTAATATTATTTAATATTCTTTAGTGCCTTTATTAAGGCTTTTAACCTTAAGAAGGAGATAATTAACTATATAATCTTTAAAGTGTTATATTTAAAAGACTATAAGTTTATATATATAGCTTTTTAATTATAAAAATAATTTATATAGAATTAATAAAATTTAATATTTTATAAAACTATTACTAATAGTAAGAATTTAAGCTTAAAAGTTATACTAAGTAAAGCTAACCTTTTAATTATAGTTTAAGTATTTATATTTATTTAAGTAATGTCTTTCTTTATTATAGTAAAAGTAGTGTATAAAGCTCTATCTTTTATTACTTTTAAAGGCATTTATTTAAATATTTTTAATTCCTTTAAGTCCTTAATTTATACTAAATTTTATAATAGCTAAGGCTATAAGCAGAGCTTCTCTTTAATATACTTTAAAAGATTAAATAAATCACTTTAATTATAAAGTATAGCTATTTATAATTTTTTTATCTTTATTACTAAGCTATTAATTTACTCTTTATAAGTTATATTTTTAATAATACTTTATTAAAGGAGACTAGCAGTCTTTAATTAAAATATAGTAAGGTTTTTTATAAAGGCATTAGTTCTTTAAATAAGAATAAACTAGCTCTTTTTATAATAATTAAATAGTTTAGCCTTTTAGTAAACTATTATTTTATAAACTAAGTTATAGTTCTTTAGCTATAGGTGTAATATAATATATTTATTTAGTTTTTTCTATAGTGCTTTATACTTACCTTTAATAAATTTTTTATACTTTATATTTTATTTATTTATAAAGCTAATAATAAACTTATTAAAGATAGCTTTATATATATTAATAAACTATAGAGATATATTAAGGTTTTATTTAACTATAGTAAAATTTTAATTTAAATCTTAATAAATAGCTAAAGTATATTTTTTAAGCTATTACTTTTTTTAATTTAATTTTAAAGTTTTTAATACTGAAAATACAATTAAATTTAATAGTAATTAAATTATAAATAATATATATTTAATATAAAGTTATTATTATTTATATTAAATACTATATTAAAAGTAAATTATTATTAAAGTATAAGCTATATTAATTTTATTAACTATTTTATTTACTTTAATTTTATTATAAAAATATTAAATATAATAATTAAAGTATAAATTTAAAAAAAAACTATTACTTTAGTTTTAATTAAAAATTATAGTATAGCTTTATAAGCTTTAATAATAATATAAAGGTAATAGATTTATTTTATAATAAAAGCTTTTATAATATTTTTAATTATATTTTTATATTTAATTAAAGTATAATATAAGCTTATATTATAATTAATAAAGCTTTAAATAATTTGAATATAAAGAAGTTTAATTTTATATAATAAATATCTTTATATAAATATAAAAGGTATAGTAAAAGTAAGTTATTATTATATTAATTTTATAATAAACTTTAGTTAATAAAGTTTTTATTAAAGTTTATAATAAACTTAAATATTAAAAAAATAAGTTAATTATATTAGCTAAATTATTATAGTTTTAAGTTAAATTAATATTATTATTAATTATCTTTTTTTATTAAAGTAAATAAACTTACTTTTTTATAAATAAAACTTCAAATTAAATTTATAAAATTAGTTTTAATAAACTATTTATATAGTATTAAATTAAGCTTAAGTTTCCTTTATTATATAGCTCTATATTAAAATATTAATATTATTAAAAAAGCTAAATATTCATGTTAAATTAATTATTATAAATTTAATATAAAGTAAAAAAAAATTAAAAATATAAAGGACCTTTAAAGGACCTTTATAAATATTATATAAAGGGTTATTATTTAGCTATGAAATATAAAGTAAGCTTTATATAATATAATAAAGGCTTAAATTTAATATATTATTTAAGTAAAAAATTTAATAAAAACTATTATATAAGTAAATTATATATAATATATTATATTAAGGGTAGTAAAGATATTTAATTAAAAAGGTAGTGTAGTATTACTATAGTATTATATTATATATATTACTTTTATTGAAATAATAAAAGCTATTTTTATAAAATAATTAATATAGTTATTTATTTAAAACTTTAAAAAAAGTATTACTCTCTTTAGCTATATAAATAATTTATATTACTATTATTACTTTTAAAACTTTATTAATAATATTAAAAAAAAGATTAATTTTTAAATATTAATATACTTTTTTTTAAAGGATTTATTTAGCTTATAATGAATTATAACTTTAGCTTTTTTAAATAATATTAAGTAATATTTAATATAGTAATATATATTAAATAAATTAAAAACAATATTAATAAATAATTTACTATAAACTTTAAAGAAGTTTACTAAAAGTTTATTAAGTTTAAAAGCCTTTTAATTAATTAGTGTTTTAATTATATTATATATTTTTAAAGTAATAAAGTTATTTTTTTAAAAGAATATAGTAAAGTTAAATTAAAAGCTAAATTTAATTAATATATTATTTATATAAATAATTTAAGTTAAAAAGAATTTATTAAAAAATACTTTTATTTTATTATAATAAAATATAGCTTAAGGTATATTATTATTATTATAATAAAGGTTTAAAATTTAAATAGTTTTAAATAATAAATTATTATAAAATTAAGTTTATTATTTTAATTTTTAAAGCTTATTTTTCTTTATTATTAAATTTATTATTATATAATATTAAAAGCTATATTATTTTTTATAAATAATTTATTTTTAATATAAAGCTATATTAATAGTAGCTTCTTAGCTTACTTTAATAAAATAACGTTATTAAAGTTATTAAGTATATTTTATATTATAAATAATATTATAAACCTTAAACATTTATTATAATTATACTTTAAAGGTATTATAAAGGCCTTTTAATATAAATAAAGTAATAATAAAAGTAAATTTAATTATAAACTATATAGTAAAAAAATTAATTTAATAAAGGATTTTAAAAATAATTAAAGTTAAGAAAAAATAAAAATAATATATTACCTTTATAATAATAAGTATTTTATTTATTTAAAGCTATTTAAAATAATAAAATAGTTTAATTATATTAATTATAAAGTAATAATTATAAATAATAATACAAATAAGCTATCAAATATAATTTAATTTAATAAAGTTTAATTCTTTTAAAAATTAAGTTTAAAAATTAATAGAAAATTAAATATAATTAATAATATTATTTCTTTTATTTTATATTTATTATATTATTTTACTTTATAGTATAATAAATTTAAGTTATTATTAATTAATAATTACTAAAAGTTTATTACTTTTTAGTAATATATAATTATATTAATTTTAAAAAAACTAGTATTAATTAAAATTATTAATAAAATATATTAATATTATAAAAGTTTTATAATGAAGTTATAAGGAGAGGTTATTTAATTATAATAATAAATAAAGAAGTAAATAAAGTAAATATTAATATTATAAAGGGTTATAATATATAAATGAATATTAAACTAAGCTAATTATAAATTAAAGCTATATTAATAATAAATATAAATAACTATTCTTTTACTTTATATTATAGATTAATAAAAAGTTAAGCTTAAGTTTAAAAGGTTTTTATTAATATTATATAGTTTTTAAATTATTATTATATTAATTTCAAATTAAAACTTAATTTTAAATAAATAAATTATATTTTCTTTTATATATTTTAATATATTATTTATAATATTATATTTAATTAAAAGGTAAAGGGGTTTTTTATAATAAAATAGCTAACTTAATATTATTATAATAATAAAAAAAGCTTTAATAGCTTTTTAAAGCTTTAATAAAGGTAATATAAAGGTTATATTAAAGTTTAAATATTAATTATAGCTACTTTAAAGGTATTTACTATAATTTTATAGTAAAGCTTTAATAAAAAAAATATTACTTATTTATTTATAATAACTATAAAATTAAACTTTAATTTAGCTATTTATATCTTTAAAGATTAATATAAGTAAAGTAATAAAGCTATTAAATTAATTAAAATATATAATATAGGCTTTTATTTATTTATTATTAATAATTAAATAATATTTAAATTAAATAAAATAAATATTTAAGTAATTAATAAATTACTTTTACTTTATCTTTATAAAAGCTAAATAATTAATTTTAAAAGTATATTTAATAATAATATAATAGCTACAATATAAAGTTATAATATAGTATATAATAATATAATTAAATTTAAAATATTAATAATATTAATAAAAATAAAGAGCTTTATTATATAGTTTTACTTTAAATATTTTAACTTTACAAATAACTCTTTTATAATATAATTTATTAACTATATTAGTATCTTTAATTTTAAGTATAAAAAAAGCTTATATTATAATATTATAAAGTTTTTATACTATTACTTTTATAATATTATTATTATTAATAGTAATAAAGTTATAAAAAATATTTTTTTAATAACTTAATATATATAATTAAGAAAGAATTCTTTAATAATAATATTAAATATATATTAATTTAATATTATATTTAAGCTAAAGGTAATTTAAATTTATTTTATATTTTTAATATAAAGTTAAACTATATTTTTAAAGGTAATAATTATATTATTACTATAAAGGTATTTTATAGCTATAGTAATATCTTTATTTATAGCTTAATTTATAATATTAATAATATTTATTAAGCTATATTATTTAATTATTTTATTAATTAAATTACTTTTAATAATAGTTTTTTTATAAATATAAAGTAGTATTACTATAGAAATAACTAAATAAATATATTTATTAATTATTAAAATAATACTATAAACTATAATTTTAGCTTATATTATAGTGAATATAAATTTAAATAAAATAGCCTTTTTAGTTACTTATTTAACTATTATTTTAAAGTTAATAATTATAATTAGTTTTAAAAGATTGAATATAAAGTTATTAAATTATTTCTAATAAAATTATATTATTTTTATATTAATAATATATAAAATAACCTTTTAAACTCTTTTTAATAAAAATTTTAATATAAACTTAATAATTTTATTATATTTCTTTTATAAATAAATAAGTATTTAGTTTTAAGCTATATTAGCTATAATATTAATTTAATTTTTTATTATAAACTTATTATAATAAATAAAGAAATTATAATAATATTATAAAAGGCTATAGTCTTTTATATTAATATTTATTATTATTATATTACTTATTATACTTATACTTTAAGCTTAATATATTATTATAAAAAAAAGTAAATAAATATAGTAAAACTTTTTATTAGCTTTTTAAGTTAATTTAAGTTAATTCTATAGCACTATTACAGTGTAGGCAAAATTATAAAAGCTTTTTTTATTAATTATATTATTATTAATAAAGTATATAAAATATAATTTAAATAATAATATAGTACTATAAAATATATTAAAGATTTATACTTTAATATTTAAAGAAACCTTTGATTTTTATTACTTTAAGTAACTTTATAAATAAAATATATATTAATATCTAATACCTTTTATTTAATTATAAATATAAATATTTTTTAAAAGCTTAATATAACTTTACAAAGTAAGTTAAAGTTAAAGCTATTTATATTATTAATATTAAAGCTATATAAAGGTTTTTTAATAAATTTATTTATAAATTTAAATTCTTTTTATATATTCTTTATAATAAAAGGCTTAAAATAAAAAAGAAATTTATAAAAGCTTTAGCTAAATTCAATATAAAAAGTATTTAAACCTTTAAATATAATTTTAAAGCTAATACCTTTATGAAAATAAATTATTAATTTTTCTTTTTATATTTATTAAAATAAATAAAATGAATAAAGAATAGTTTAAATATTAAAAAAAAGTATTATTAATAAATAAAATTATAATTTAAGCTTTATATAAAAAGTTTACGTTTTATTTTATTTATAAATAAAAACCCCCTTTTTTTTAAAGGTAAAATCTTTAATATAAAAAATAATTAATTAAAATAAAGTAATTGTTTCCTATAATTTATTTATAATTAAAATATATTTTTTAAAATAAAAGGTAAATAATATTAAGTTTATAAAAAAAGTACTATATTTTTAATAGTAAGTTATTATATAAACTAATTATAATTAAGCTACTTTTCTTTATAAAAAATATAATTAATTAATTTAGAGTAATTTAATACTTATTTATTATATTTATTATATAATAGATATATTAACTATATATAAGCTAATTATATAATAAGATATTTTATTTTAAATTTATAGTTTAGTATTTATTATAAATATATATAAATAAAAGACTTTAAATAAAATTCTTTTTCAATAAAATAATTAAAACTTTTGTAATTTTACCTACACTATAATAGCGCTATAAAATTAACTTATTTATTTATTTATTATATACTAGCTAGGCTATAGTAAGCTTAGTGTTTAGTACCTTTATTACTTAATTTATATAAAAAAAACCTTAGTATAAAAGGGAAAACCTATATACTACTATAAAGTATTTACTTTAAAGCTAAAGTAGTCTTAAGTAGTTATTAATTATAAGTATTAATATATAGCTAGCTTATTTTAATGAATATTACTAAAGAGTATATAAGTAAATAGTATTATTAAAGTAGTATAATAAAGGGATAGAAATTTAGTAGTAATAATATAATATAATAATAGTAAAGAGTAATATATTACCTTTAATGCTTAAGTTAAAGTTTAACTTAATACTGCTTTATATTTAATAGGTTACTACCTTATTATTAAAAATTAATTACTAGCTTCTATAGAGTTTATATAATATTATAAAGACTATATAGTTTAACTACTAACTACTTACTAATTACTATAAAGGGGGGGGGAGGTCTTTTAACTATAAAGAGAGCTCTCTTTACTTTATTTAACCTCTTCTCTATCTTTTTCCTTTATTATTAAAAATTATAAATATCCCTCTCTCCCTTTATTATAATAGTTTTACTTAAATATATTAATTTTAATTTAATTATATTATATTAAAGAAAATATTATTAGATTTAAGTATTAAAAAAGGTATAAGTAGTTATTCTTTATTTAACTTAATATGATTATTAAACTATATTTAACTTAAAGTGCTATATAACCCCCTTTATTTACTTTATTTAATTAAATTAAAAGATATTATAAAATATTATTATAATCTCTTTAATAAATATTTATATTAAAACTACCTTAATTTTAATATTAAACTACTCTATATTTAATTAAGTAATAATAATATTTATTTTAAGTATTTAAAGTAAAAGAAGGCTTATAAAAAAGTAAATCTTTATTTAATATAGTTTTAATATAATGTTTAATTAATATTATAAATTAATTTAAATATTATAGCTTAGAAAAAAGCTATTAGAAAAGTAATAAATATATAAAATCTTTATACCTTTAATAAAGCTATTAATATAGATTTATTTAAAATTTATATTAATACTACTATAATAATAATAATAAAGTATATAAAAAAATAAATATAAAGCTATTTAAAATATAATAATATATTTTATATAGTAATATAATAAAAAAATAAAAGAGAAATAAAGTAAAGCTAAGTTAGCTTTATTTTAAAATAAAATAATATTATAAATATAATATATTATTAATACTTTAAAGGAGTAAAATAATATTTTATAAAAGGTATATAGCTTTACTATAGCTTTAATTTAAAGCTAAAGTAAAAGGGAAGTAAAAGATAATAAAGGGGATTAAAATATAAAAAATAGTAATAAAGTAAAGTAATAATAAATTTAAAGTAAAGCTAATATAAAGTATAGCTTTTAATATTATAAATAATAAATAAAAATAGTAGTTTAGTTTTATAATCTATTTAGCTTAGCTTTATATTAAATTTAGCTTTAATATATATAATTATAATTTATTTCCATTTTTTTTACTTTCTTTTTTAAAGCTTTATTTATTAACTTATATCCTTTTTCTTTAAAGCTTTATTTATAAACTATATCTTTCTTCTTTAAAGCTTTACTATAGTTTTAATTAACCTTAAAGGCATACTTCTTTCTTCTTTAAAGACTTACTTATAGGCTACATCTCTCTTTTTTAAAGCCTTACTATAGGTTTATATTATCTTTAATAAAAATTAGCTTTAAAAGTATACTTCTTTCTTTTTTAATACTTTATTTATAAGCTATATCTTATTTCTTTAAAGCCTTACTATAGTTTTATATTATCTTTAATATAGGTTAACCTTAAAGGCACGCTTCTTTCTTTTTGAAAGCCTTACTAGCTAGCTTTTATTTTCTTCATTTACTAGCTATATTTTTTATAGCTTAATAAAGATATATAGTAGTTATAGTATAATATTAAAGGGGCCTTATCTTTTTAAAGGTTTTAGTTTTATTACCTTTATAAATAATATATTAAAATAAATTAAAAAAGTCTTTATATATTAATAAGCTATTTTATAAAGGATATAGCTAATTTATTAAAGTTAAGTGTAATATAAATATTATAGTAATTATAAAGTAAAAATAGCTTAATATTAATTAATTATATATAGTTATATATTAAATATAATAATAGAAGGTAGTAATAGTCTTTAAGGTTAATTTAGTATTAATAAATTAAAGAATTTATATTAAAAATATATTAAAAAAAAGAAATATATTAAAGCTAATCTTTTTTATTTATATTTATATTAAAGTAGTAAATTTATACTTAGCTAACCCTTTATAAAGCTAAGTAACTTTTAATATAAATATAAATTAAAGCTTATATTTAGGTACTATATATTTTAGCTAAAACTAATACACTTTTACTATAATATATTTATAGTATTAATAATTCTTTTATTTAAAGGCTAAAGCTTTAGCTAATAAAGGTTTTATAAAGTAGTTATATAATTAGTTTATAAATAGTATATATATAAAGCAGTTATTTAATTAAAGTAAGTAGCTTTAATAGTCATAAAGGTAATAGTAAAGTTAGCTTATTACTATTATATAAATAATATATATTTTATTTACTATACTATTATTTTTTATTTTTTTATAAAAGCTAAAGAATTAAAAGTTTAAATAAAAATTAATTAAAGTAATTATTACTTTAATTTTAATAAAGATTTAAAGTATAGCTTTAAATACTTTAATAACTACTTTAAAGTATTTTAATTATTTAAAAATAAATACTTTAATGATACCTTTTACTTTATTGTTTATTTTTATAAAAATATAATATAAAGCTATACTATATATAACTATACTTTAAATTATTTATATATAAAGAAAGTAGGTATTATTAAATAAATAACTTTAAGTAAATATTATTAATACTATAAATATAAATTATTATTACTTTAGTGTTACTTTAACCTTTTTTTAATATATTTATTAATATAGCTTTTAATAAATTTAAACTTTAAAAAACTAAGTTAATTAAATAAGCTATATTATAGTAGTATTAAATTAAACTAATATTATAATTATAATATACTTTTAAGTAAAATAAATTAATTTATTTTTTTAAAAATAAAAATTAAAGCTAAACTTTAAGGACTACTTTTAATAAATACTTTATATATCTTTAAGTTATTTTTATATCTTTTTTACTATATATTTATAAATAAGGATATTTATATTATTAAAGAAGCTAAAAATAGGTATAAATTATATAGCTTAAAGCTTTTAATATAAAGGTATAATATAAAGTAAAAAAAAAATAAAGGAGATTAATAACTTTTATAAAACCTTAATAGTAATAAATAAGGCTTTTATTAATTAATTATTAAAGAAAAGGTAAGTAATATAGTTAATTATAAAGGCTTAGGTTTATTTATTATTTAAGTAAATATATTAAAAGATAAAAGAATATAAAAAAAATATTAATAGTAAATAGTATTAAAGGCTATAAATATATTAAGTTAAAGTAATAATATAATTTTATTATAATCTTACACTATTTTTATTAATTTTATAAATATATTAAAAGTAACTTCTATAAAATAATTAACTTTATTTTTTATTTAAAAGTTTAAAAGTATATTTTTTATCTTAACTATAATAATAAATTAAATTATTATTATTACTTTTAATATTTTACTTACTATACTTAAAAGTAAAATTAAGTGCTATATTTTAGCTTATTATTATTTAATTAGTGTTTTCTTTAGTTTATAAAGAATAATAACTTTAACCTTTTAATATAGTTTTAAGTAGTATTTAATATAGTAGTATTTATTAAGTAAATAAGCTAGTATTTTTATAAAAGGTTTTTTATAAGCTTTAAAAAATTTATTAAAAGGTTATTAATACTTAATACTTTTTAACTATTAAAGCTTTTAATAATTTTATAGATTTTATTAATATTAAAGTAGTTTTTTAGTAAAAATATAGTATTATTAAACTAAAAGTTAAGGTTATTAAAAATATTAATAAATTAAGCTATAGAAAAAAGAAAGAAATATTTTATAAAGGTAGTAGCTTTATTTTAATAAAAAAAAGTAATAAAGGTATTTAAATTATTTTTATAAAAGAGATTAAGTATATATTATTATTTTAAAGGGAGTTTACTTTAAAGCTATATTTAATATTTATATTTTTAAAGGTTACTTTAATAAATAAAAGTAATGTAAATTATAGTTTATAAAAGCTTTATTACTCTTTATAAATAACTTAAAATTATATTTAAGCTGCCTTAGTTATAAGTTATTAATTATCTTTAGTTTATAATAACTACTATTAATATAGTGTTTATTTTATATTTTATTAAATTTACTTTATTCTATAGTTCTACTATAAATTTAATTTAAAGCTACTTTAAGGTTTATATAAAACCGCTATTTATATTATTATTTAAAGTTTATTTATAATTTATTTTAAATATATATTAATCTTTTATAATATTAAAAGTAAGTCTTTAGTATTATTAGTTTAAAACTATATTACTACCTTAGCTATAATTAATTTTTAGTTTATTCTTAGCTATTTAAATATATAGCTATAGTTAAGCCTTTTACTATTAATAATATTAATTTATATAAGCTATAAAATATAGTTAAATTTAATAAAGTTAAGGAATTTTAAGTATTTAATAGTTATATTAAAAGTAGCTTAAATGTAATTAATAATATTACTATATTTATTATAAAAGAACTATATAACTTTACTTTATAATATAATAAATTTAAGCTATTATTACTTTACTATTAATAAAAGGAGTTTATTATTTAATAATATTTTATTATAATAGTTTTATAAAGAGTAGTATTAATTAAAGTTATTAATAAATATACTTTAAAGTTATAAAGTAGCTACTATAAATTTAATAAAGGGTATAGTTTAGCTTAGCTTATATATTAAAGAGTATATTAAATATATATTATAATTTACTATATTAATTACATATCAATTAATACTATAATAAGTTAATTATAATATAGTTTTATATTAATAATAAATATATAATATAGTTTATTCTTTTTAAGTAATAAGTTAATAGTAATTAAAGCATAAATTAAAGGGGTATTTATTAATTATACTTAGTTTCTATACTATAATTATATTAGTTTTAATATAGGTTTTTAGTATTAAATATATAAAATAAGTTTTATTCTATATATTTTAATATATAATTTTAATTATATATATTAAAAGAACTATTAAGTTAATAGCTATATATTTAGATTTATATTAAAGATAAATTATTAACTAAAGAAAGCCTTTATAGTACTTTATTAAATTAATATTAATTAAAAGTTAAGTAAGTAAATATAAAGTTAGCTAATATATTTCTATAGTAATGCCTTTTATAATAAAAAGTTATTCATATTATAGTATTAATTATATAAAGTAATCTTTATTTATTTATTTCCTTTTATTATTAAAAAAAAGGTAATAAAGGCTTAAAGCTAGCTTAAATATATATTATAAGTATAATACTACTATTTATTTATAATATTATATTATTATAATTAAATAAGGTATTATTTTATATAGTTTATATAGTATTTTTATATTACCTTTATTAAGGCTAAATAGGCTAACTCTTTAACTTTATAGCACTTAATACTATATTAATTATAATATAATATTATATTATAATATATAGTAATATATTTAAATTAAAAGCAATTATAATATTAATAAAGGTAAAGACTATTATTATATAGCTTAGCTTTAAATATTTTTATTTTATAAATAACTTTAAAGTAATATAAATAATTAATTATTTTAATTTTATTAATTTTAATAATTAAAGAGAACTTAATAGAGGTTATATAGGGTTTCTATATTTATATTTATATTAGTTTTAAGCTATTATTTTTAAGAAAGTTTTATAAAATTTTATTTATTATTTAGTCTTTAAAGTAATAAATAAAGAAGCCTTTAATAATAGTATTAAAAAGGTAGTAGTTAAGTATTACTTTTAAGCTAAATATAGTTTAAATTTTAATTATATTTTTAATATAAGGTTTTATTATATTATAAAAGGTAATAATAGTATTACTACTATAGAGTTAATATATTATTACTATAGTATAAATTTTTGTAACATTATTAATAGCTTTAATAATATTTTTAAAGGATTTATTTTAAATTACTTTAAAAATAAAAAGTTCTTTAATAATAGTTTTATAATAAATATAAAGTAATATTATTATAGTAATAATATAAGCTAAGATAATTAATATAGTTATACTTTATATTAGAATATTTACTTAGCTTAATTTTATAATAAAGCTATTATTAATTACTGTTTTAACTATTTATTTAATAGTTTATTTAAAGTTTTAAATAAGAATTATATTTAAAAAAGGGAGGGAAGCCTTTAAAGTAGTAAATATAAAGGCTTTATATTAACTATATATTATAGCTATATTATTTATATAAAGAATAATATTTTATATACTCTTTAGTATTAATATTAAAATAAGTTTTATTAATTCTTTATATTTAACTTTAAGATAATTTAATATTAGCTTAGATATTAAAGGTAATATAAATTTAATTTATAGTTTTATTATAAATTTACCTTAATTTATATTAAATTAGTATTAATTATAAATAAAGCTACTATAATTTCTATTATTAATATTTATTAATATTTTAGTATTTATTATATCTATACTTTAATATTAATATACTATTAAAAAAGGGGGTAAATAAGTATAAGAAATCTTTTTCTATACTTTTTAAGTAGTTTAAAGTTAATTTTATATTGCTATAGTAGTGTAGGCGAAATCATAAAAGTTTTTTTTATAAAATTAACTTAAATTAACTTAAAAAGGTAATAAAAGGTTTTACTATATTTATTTACCCTCTTTTATAATAGTATATTAAGCTTAAAGTAAAGGTATAGTAAGTAATATAATAATAATAAATATTAATATAAAGAACTATAGCTTTTTATAAAGTTACTATAATTCCTTTATTTATTATAGTAACTTTATTATAAAAAACTAAGTTAATACTATAGTTAATATAGCTTAAAATTAAGTACTAACTTATTTATAAAAGAAATATAATAAAATTATTAAGCTTATATTAACTTTTTTACTAAAAGAAGTTTAAAAGTTTATTTTATATATTATTAATATAGAAATAATATAAACCTTTTATAAATAGCTTATTAATTTTATATTAAACCCTTAAAAACTAATTATAATTACTAACTTTAAAATAATAATTTAATAAATTATTAAAAAGGCTACTTAGCTTAAGTCTATATTAATTATAATAAAAGCTAAAATTATAGCTAATAGTGTTATTTTAATAATTAATACTATTATTAAAAGTAATTTAATTAGTAAAGTAGTTAAATAATATAGCTTAATAAATATTATTAATACTATAAATTAATCTATAAATAAAGACATCACTATAGCTATAAAACACTTTTATAGTAATAATATAATTATTACCTTTAAAAATATAGCTTAACTTTATATTAAAAATATAAAATAAATTTAAATTACCTTTAGCTTAAATATAATTTTAAATTAATATATATTTAATATTATTATTGAAGAATTCTTTATTAACTATATTTATTAAGTTATTAAAAAGATATTTTTTATAACTTTATTATTATTAATAATAATAATATTATTAAAATAATAGAAAAAAAACTTAATAATATTATAATATAAGCTTTTTTTATATTTAAAATTAAAGATATAAATATAGTTACTAAAGTATATTATAAAGAAGTTATTTATAAAGCTAAAATATTTTAAATAAAACTATATAATAAAGCCTTTTACCTTTATTAATACTATTAATACTTTAAATTTAATTATTTTATTATATACTATATTATAACTTTATATTATAGTTATTATTTATTTATTTATTTATTTACTCTAGGGGGCGTGGAGCCCTTAGCTAGTACCTTTACTTAGTGACCTATATAGAAAAAACCTTAGAGTAAAGGGAAAAACCTATATATAGTAGTAGGTATAAATATTAAAGAGGCTTAGGTTAAGCCTTTAATAGTGTTAATTATAAAAATTAATATACTACTAACTAGGCTTTAACTATAGTTATTAAAAGGAGTTAGGTAAAGGGCGTAAGTAATATATATAAAGAGCGTGTAAAAGCGTAGAAAAACGTAGAAAAATATATAAAAAGCGCGTTAAATATAGAAGGGAAGGTAAGGCTACCTTAGCTCTAAATTAGGCTTTAGCTAGGGCTAAGTTAAGTTACTAAAGGGGATATAATGCACTAAATATACACTATAAAATATAAAGTAATATAAAAGGGTGTAAAAGGTTATAAAAGGTTATAGGTTATAATATAGCTATATTATTAATTTAAGGGTATACTAATTATTAAATTAAGTAATTATTATATATTAAATTATTAAAAGTTATTAATTTAATAAATATTAAATATAAAACTAAATTAAGCCTTAGTAATAAATAGTATAAATATAGTATAGTAGTGGAATAGTAGTTATTGATTACTTAATTAAGTTTAGTGTATTAATAAGTAATTTAATAAATAATTTAAAGTATTACTTTTTTTTTAAAAATAAAGGAGACCCCTTTAAAGGTTTTTTCTCTTTTTCTCTCTTTTTCTCTTTATATTTAAATAAAAATTATAAGTACCTCTTTCCCCTTTAAAGTTTAATATAAAGCTATTTTAATCTCTATATTAAAGCTAGCTTAAACCTTTAATATTATATTAATTCTAAGTAATAAAGAAAATAGTTAGTTAATTAAAAGTTAAAGGCTTTTTAATAAGTTCTTAGTTCTTTTTTATATTTACTTAAGCCTTAACTTTAATTTATATAAAGTGTAAAGTAAATATATCTTTACTCTCCTTACTTTAATAAAATAAAAAACTTTAATATCTATTACTATAATTAATTTAATAAATATTTAACTTAAATTTATAGTAAAGGTATTATAGCTATTTTAGATTTTAAGTATTAGTTTAAATTATTATAAATATATATAACTTAATAAAGTATATTTAATATATTTTTAAGGTTTAATATAAAGCTAAGTTAAATATTAATTAAAGTAAGCTTTATTTAACTTAATAGTAGTTTATAATATAGTATAAAAGGTTTTTAACTTTTAAATATAATATAATTTAAACTATTTTATAAAGTTTAATATAAATTTAATTTAATTCTTTAGTAAAAGTATAGTAATAGTTAATTTTATATAGTATAACTTATATAAAGTTATTTAGTAAATAGCTTAACGCTTTATTAATACTAAAATAGCTTTAATATAAAGCTTAAGTTAAGCCTTTATTATAACTATTATATATAGTAGTGTTTATAAATATAAAATACTAGCCTATATAAGCTATATTATTAGTATATTAAAGCAATATAATAAGCTAATAAAGCAGTCTTCAGTAGAGATAGCTAGTGCTTATAGTAGCGCTACACTAAAGAGAAGTAGGGGGGAGGGGGAGAGGGAGGAGGGGGAGGGGGGAGCGGAGGGGGAGGGGGGCTGGGGTAGGGGCCGTAGCAGGAGAGGGACGTATTACAGTTATTATATTATTATTTAATATACTTTTAAAATTAATTACTTAGCCTTTATAAATATAAAGTAAAAGTAATATATTAATTACTTAAATATTTACTTTATTTAATTAAAGTATTACTTAATTATTAATAATAAATAAATAAAAGCTTATATAATATATTTAAATTAACTTAATAGCTTTATTACTTTATTTATATTAACCTTTAAAAATATAAATAATTAAACTAAAGTTTAAATTTATAGCTATTATAAATAATAAATAATACCTTTTTTAATAAAGCTTTATTATAAAAGTATAATAAATACCTTTAAAGTAACTATAATTAATATTTAAGCTTTAATATAACCTTTATATTATTATTATTAAAGCTTTAAAGAATTATTAAAGCCTTTTTTAACTACTATATTAATATTAAGTTAGCCCTTTTATTATAAAAAACCTCTTTACTTTTTAATTAAATATAATATTATAAATAATATATTAAAATATATAAAATAAATATAATTTATTTATTTAATACTTAAGTTTTAATTTAAAACTAATATAATAATAATTTAAAATCTATTTATTTATTTATTTATTTACTTTAGGGGGCGTAGAGCCCTTAGCTAGTACCTCTGCTTAGTAATCTATATAGAAAAAACCTTAAAGTAAGGAGAAAAATCTATATATAGCAGTAGATATAGATATTAAAAAGGCTTAAGTTAAGCCCTTAATAGTGCTAATTATAAAAATTAATATATTATTAGCTAAGCTTTAGCTATAGTTATTAAAAAAAGTTAAATAAAGGGTATAGGTAGTGTATATAAAAGGTATATAAAAGTATAGAAAAATATAGAAAAATATATAAAAAGTGTATTAAATTTAAAAGGGGGGGATAAAGCTACCTTAGCTTTAAATTAAGCTTTAGCTAAAGTTAAGTTAAGTTACTAAAGAGGATATAGCACGCTAAATATATACTATAAAATATAAAGTAATGTAAAAGGGCGTGGAAAGTTATAGAAGGTTATAGGTTATAATATAGCTACGCTATTAATTTAAAGGCATATTAATTATTAAATAAAGTAATTATTATACACTAAATTATTAGAAGTTATTAATTTAGTAAGTGCTAAATATAAAACTAAATTAAGCCTTAATAGTAGGTAGTGTAGATATAGTATAGTAGTAAAATAGTAGTTATTAATTATTTAATTAAGTTTAGTATATTAATAAATAATTTAATAAATAATTTAAAGCACTACTCTTTTTTTATAAGTAAAAGAGACCCCTTTAAGGGTTTTTTCTCTTTTTCTCTTTTTTTCTCTTTATACTTAAATAAAAATTATAAATACCTCTTTCCCCTTTAAAGTTTAGTGTAAAGCTATTTTAGTCTTTATATTAAGGCTAGCTTAAACCCTTAATATTATATTAATCTTAAGTAGTAAAGAAAATAGCTAGTTAATTAAAAGTTAAAGGCCTTTTAATAAGTTTTTAGTCCCTTTTTACGCTTACTTAAGCCCTAACTTTAACTTATACAGGGTATAAAGCAGGTATACCTCTGCTCTCCTTACTTTAATAAAATAGAAGACTGTGATAGGCTAGGTCTTTGACCTAGCCTAGCTTAGCCTGCAGCTAGCGGCGGTTGCTAAGCCCTGCGTATAACTAGTAATATAAGTGTTAATTAACTAAAGACTTATAACTCTAATTAATATATATCCTTTTATCCTAGCTAATTAGTGCAGCTAATATATAGTTAGTAAAGGATATACTAACCCTACTACATCTATACTTAATACTTATAATAGCTTAATGAAGCTAAACTATAATAGTTAATTAAAGTTTTAAGTTATAGGTTTAAGTCCTACTAACTATATATAGTTATAATAGGTATAGTAGGGACTTAGCTTAAGCTTATAAAACTTAATTAAGGAATAAATAGGTCTTAAAGGATATATAGGTATTACTTAAAGGGTAAAGGTATATAGAGCTAATAGAGCGTTATAGAGCTTTAGTAAGGAGCTATATAATAGGCTAAGTCTTTAACCTAGCCTAGCTTAGCCTATAGTTAGCAGCGGTTGCTAAGCCCTATATATAACTAGTAATATAAGTGTTAATTAACTAAAGACCTATAACTCTAATTAATATATATTCTTTTGTCCTAGCTAACTAATGTAGCTAGCACGTAGCTAGCAAAGGATGTGCTAACCCCACTATGTCTGCGACTAACACTCGCGATGGCCCAATCGGGCTAGACCATAACAAAGACCTTAGTATATACTACTATAATTAGTTTAATAAGTGTTTAACTTAAACTTATAGTAGGGGCGCTATAGCTAACTTAGATTTTAAGTATTAGTTTAAACTATTATAAGTATATATAGCTTAATAAAGTATATTTAATAAGTTCTTAAGGTTTAATATAAAGCTAAGTTAAATATTAATTAAAGTAAGCCCTACTTAACTTAATAGTAGTTTATAATATAATATAAAAGGTTCTTAACTTTTAGGTATAGTATAATTTAAACTACTTTATAAAGTTTAATATAAGTTTAATTTAACCTTTTAGTAAAGGTATAGTAATAGCTAACTTTATATAGTATAACTTATATAAGGTTATTTAGTGGATAACTTAATGCTTTATTAACACTAAGGTAGCTTTAGTATAGGGCCTAAGTTAGGCCCTTACTGTAACTGCTACGCGTAGCAGCGTCTATAAGCGCGAGATGCTAGCCTATATAGGCTGCATCGCTGGCGCGCTAGAGAATTTAAAAACTATATAATATTAATAAAAACCCTTTAAACTTAAGCTTAAGTTTTTATTAATTTATAGTTTAAAATAAAAAAATAGCTATTTATATTTATTATTAATATAGCTTTAATTTATAGTTAATATAGTTTAATATTAATTAATATATTATAACCCTTTATAATATTAATATTTACTTTATTTACTTTTTCATTTACTATTATAATTAAATAACCTTTCTTTATAACTTAATTATAAAGTTACTATAATATTAATATATCTTTATTAATAACTTTAATTAAGATTACTCTTTTTAAAATTAATATAACTATATATTATTTAATAGTAATAAACTTTTAATAGTTATAAATTAATAATAGCTTAAATTTATTATATTATAAAGTAAAATAATATAGGCAATATAAAGTAAAAGAAATAGTATTATTAACTATATTTAATGTTTTATTAATTTTTAAACTTAATTTTTAAAAGAATTAATCTTTATTAAATTTAATTATATTTTATAGCTTATTTATATTATATTTTATAACTATTACTTTATAATTAATATAACTAAATCCTTTTATTACTTTAAATATCTTTAAATAAATAAAACATTTATTATAATAAAAGTAATATATTACTTTTACCTTTTCTTTACCTTTATTACTTTTAAAACCCTTTATTAAATTAATTTTTTTATTATATAATTTATAATTAAATTTATTACTATTATTACTTTATTTATATTAAAGGGCTTTTATAATACCTTTAAAGTATAGCTATAATAAACTTTTAAAGTTTATAATACTATTTATAATATAAAATATATTTAATAACTTTAGTAATATTTCTATATTAAAGTATATTTATAAGCTATTATTAATATAGCTTTATATTAAAAATAGGTTATTTATAAATAATAATATAGCTTTCAATATTATATAGTAATAAAAATAATAATAAAGAAAAATAATCTTTAAAAATTAAAATACTAAGCTTAACTTTATAGTAATTTATTATTTAAAATTATTTAAATTTTAAACCTTTATTATAGTAATAATAATATACCTTTAATTATATTTTATTTTAATAAAGTAAAAGTATTTTTTAATAAATTCTTTTTAACTTTAATTATTTATATAAATAATATATTAATTACCTTTAGCCTTTAACTTAACTTTATTATATTTTTAAATAAAAACTACTTTATTACTTTAAAGATATATAATACTATTAAAAGGCTAATTAATTAAAAGGCCTTTAAACTTAATAAGCTTTCAATAAAGTTTTTTAAAGCTTATAATAAACTATTTATTTATATTTTTTTTAACTTACTTAATATATATTACTATATTAAATATTACTTAATTTTATTTTAAAAAGCTAAAGTTATAGTTCTTTATAAATTAAGTAAGTTCTTTAAAAAAAGAAAATATATTAATATTTAAAAATTAATCTCTCTTTTTAATATTATAAATAAAGTTTTAAAAGTAATAGTAATAATATAAATTATTTATATAGCTAAGAAAAGTGATACTATTTTAAAGCTTTAAATAAATGACTATATTAATTATCTTATAAAGGTAGCTTTTATTATTTTAATAAAGGTAATATATATAGTATAGTATTATAATAGTATTACTTTACTTTTTTAACTAAATATCTTTATTACTTTTAATATAATATATTATATATAACTTATATATATTATAGTCTTTATTAAACTTTTTATTTAAATAGTATAATAAATCTAAGCTTTTATTATATTATATAAAGCTTACTTTACATTTAATAGTTAAATAATAACCTTTTATATAATACTTATAAAGGTCCTTTAAAGGTCTTTTATATCTTTTATTTTCTTTTTACTTTATATTACTCCCTTTTATATTAAACTTATAATAATTAACTTAATATTAATATTAGGTTTTTTTAATAATATTAATATTTTAATATATAGCTATATTATAAAGAAAACTTAAGCTTAATTTAAAACTATATAAATAGTTTATTAAAATTAATTTTATAAATTTAGCTTAAAGTTTTACTTATAAAAAAGTAAACTTATTTACTTTAATAAAAAAAGATAATTAATAATTTAAAACTATAACAATTTAATAAATATAATTAGCTTACTTTCTTAATATTTAAGTTTATTATAAACTTTAATAAAAAGCTTATTAATTAAAGCTTATTATAAAATTAATATAATAGTAATTTACCTTTATTATACTCTTTATATTTATATAAAGATATTTACTATATAAATTTAAACTCCTTTATACTTAAGTTATTTAAAGCTTTATTAACTATAATATAAGTTTTTACTATACTTTAATTAAATATAAAGGTATAGTTAAAGGTATTATAAAAGCCTTTACTATAAAATAAACCTATTCCCTTTATATTATTATTAAAGCCTATAAAGCTATATTATAGTTTTTAATTAAAATTAAAGTAATAAACCCTTCTTTAAATCTATACTTTAACTACTATATTTAATATTTTTATAATAAAATTAAAGTAAATAAAATAGCTAATAAAATCTATATAACTTATACTTTAATAATAACTTACTTTTAAGATAATATTTAATGTAAATAATAATACCTTTATATTAAATATATATTACTTATAGCTAAGCTATTATTAAACTTTATTATATTCTTTATATTTAAAACCTTAAAATTAAACTAAAAAAAATAATAACTTTAAAACTATACTTTAGCTATTTATTAATATTTAAATTAAAACTTTATTATAATTAAATAAAACCTTAACTTTTATTTTAAAAAGAAAATTCTTTAACTTTATTATAACTTTATTAAGTTTAAATTATTAGCTTTTATTTAACTTTATATTAAAAACATTAATTTTAATTTATTTCTTTATTTTTACTATATTTTTAATATAAATTTATTAATATATTACTATTAAAGTAATTATAAAGATATTTATTACTTTATTTTTTAATACTTTAATTATAATTACCTTTACTTTTTAAGGTTTAAAGTAAGCTTAATTTAAAATTTAAAAGAGATTTATATTATATTGAATTATTTTAATTCTATATAATATTTAATAAAGTAGCTTTTAAAAATAAGCTACTTTTTATATTTTTAGCTTACTTTTACTTTATAAAAAAAATAATAGTAAATAATAATATCTTTTAGCCCTTAATATAAAACTAATATAGGCCCTTTTTTTACTTAATTAATATTACTTTAAACTATTACTTTATTATATTTAGTATTTATATTAATATTAATATATAACTGTGATGGGCTAGGTCTTT
The DNA here is from genome assembly GCA_018360145.1 of Claviceps africana. Lineage (NCBI taxonomy): Eukaryota > Fungi > Ascomycota > Sordariomycetes > Hypocreales > Clavicipitaceae > Claviceps > Claviceps africana. The sequence goes on from SRPY01000207.1 coordinate 45,410, forward strand.
AACCTAGCCTAGCTTAGCCTGCAGCTAGCGGCGGTTACTAAGCCCTGCGTACGACCGGCAATATAAATGTTAATTAACTAGAGACCTATAACTTTAATTAATACGTATCCTTTTGTCCTAGCTACTAGTGTAGCTAGCACGCAGCTAGCAAAGGATGTGCTAACCCTACTATGTCTGCGCCTGACACTCGCGATGGCCCAATCGGGCTAGACCATAACAATAACTCAACTAAGCTTTAAATTATTTTATTTTTTTTTTATAAAAAAAAATATATAATAATAAAAATAATAAAAAAAAAAAAA
>SRPY01000208.1:0-45658 GCA_018360145.1 Claviceps africana
TTTTTTCCAGGGCATCAAAAATGATGAATCCTGTCAGAGTAACTGCAAATCACACCAAGACAATACATCGGAAATGGCAAAACGTAATATACCAGCCTATCCACTCCTGTCCCTCCATGATGCATCGCACAAGCTGCCCATGTCAACAACGTACGCCACGTGTCCCATCCAACACGCGACACCTACGGACCAGGGACAAGCAGAGACACGACGGCGCTGCCACGTTCCCCACTTTCAAACGCTTCGTGCACTGCCACGGGCGCCTAGGGTGTGATCCACGAAACGGCACAAACTTTGTACGCGCATAAAGTTGGAAAAGTGGGACGCTCTAGCCATTTTTATCAGTAAAAATCCACCTAAAGTTATAGATTGTTATCTATAACTCTATAAATCTCTATTTATAAGGTTTTTTATATACTATACTAGCTAAGGCTATGTAAATGCCTATATTAAGTTTAAATATTTTAATAAAAGTGAATTCTACTTAAAGTTTAGCTTAACTAAATACACTATATTATAAAGCTTTATAAAGTTAGTGTAAATACTATATATAAAGTTTATATACACTATCATAGCCTTTTTTAGTAAATATATCCTCCCTTTTAAAGCATTTCTTATTAATAATAATAATAATCTTATAATTACTTTATTAGCTTTAGCTATATATAAGGCAATTATAATAATAAAAAGAGTGCTATATTAGCTATATTACCTTTCTAAATATAACACTAAGGCTTATAATATAGCTACTATAGTAAGATTTTTTAGTCTTAAAGGAATTTAAATATTACTAACCTCTTTATAAAAATACTATAATAAGCTTTTAAAAGCATTAAATAATCTCTTTTTAAACCTCTTTTATATATTAAAAAAGACCTTTTTAAAGCTTTATTAGTAGCTTTCTATAAATACCTTTATTAAACCCTTATACTATTAATTAATTAAGTGGAAAGTAATAATATTTCTTTAGATTTATACTTATAATAAGCCTTAAAGAAATATAAAATATTAGTTTTATTTTAGTTAGTCTTTAATATCTTAAATATTTTATAAGCTTATCAATTTAATAAAGAGATTATATTAAACCTTTATTTATCTTTTAAAACTAAATTTAATTTTACTTATTATAGAATTAAATAATAAATTCCTTTAATTTAATAAAGCTATTAAAGCGTTAAATAATATATATATTTCTACTTTTATTTTAACCTATTAATAGTAAAGGTTTTAGTTAAGAAAGAATAATATTTTATAAAATATATTAGTAGTAGTAAGCTTTAAAGAATGATTTCTTTATATATTTATAAGCGCTAAAGGTTCTATTAATAATATAACTTTATAATAAATTACATTATTAAAGTTATTTATAATACTAAAATACTGCTTTTATATTTAAGATATTAACTTAAGTATATAATAAAGCGTAATTACACTATTTTTAAAGGTTTAATATTATTTATAAAACTAAGCGCTTATTAAAGAATACCTTTAAAACTAAAAAAAGCTTTTTAATTATTAGTTTTTAATATTAAAAACTATAGTTAAGTGTGTTTTTAAGTAATATAAGTAAAAAGAAAAGATAATTCACTATAGCGCTATTAAATACTTATTTTCTATATAAATTAAAATAATTTATATTATTATAGCACTATTTAATTTTATTAAATTAAATAAAAAGGAACTTTATAAATTTAAAGTAAAGGCATTATAGCTTCTATATAAAGATAAACGTAGAGCTCTTATAAAAGCTATAAGTTAAGCTAATAAGGTTATAAAAGAGCGTAGCAGTATATAAATTTAGCGGTAAATTATAAAGTAGCTTTAAAGGCAGTATTAAAGTATAAATATATATAATTTTAATAATTTTAATAATGTTATTAATAAATAAAATTATATAAATATACTGCATTTAAATATAAAGAAAGGATATTAATAAGCAGCGGTATAGGCTATTAAAAAAATATCTTATAAAGCTTTATCCTTTAGCTTAAAGTATTAGGCTTAATATAGATATTAACTTTAATTCACTATTTCTTTATATTTAATAAAGGTAATAAGTTCTAAATAATTAAATTAATTAAGTCTTCCTTTAATTATACTATAATATTAATTATAGTATTAAGTCTTAAGTTATTTTAATACTTAAAGCAGTCCTTAATTATAGCCTTTATATTATTAACACTAAAGGCCTTAAAATTTATATTATACTACTTTCTACTCTTTAATAGAAATATAAGGGCCTTTAATATAACCTTTATAAGCTTAAATATCTATAAGAAATACTACCTCTTTTATAAACTACTCAGTAATTTATTTAGCTATAGTCTCTTAAGTATAGAATTAAAGGAATAGTTTTAAATAGGGGTTATTGTTAGAAATAAGGGGTTTATAGAGGCTTTTACCCTCTAGAGTACTAAAGTAGTGAGGCTTAGTAAGCTAGCAGTTAGAAGGTCTCTATAGCGCTATAGCGGTTACTATAGGCCTTATTTTTATATTAAAAGCTTAATACACACTTTTTAATATATAAAATACACTAAATTCTAGCTTATAAAATATAAGTGAATTTTCTTAGATTTTATTTAATTTATTTAATGTTATAGGTAGTAGGTTTAATTAATAGTTTATATAGTTATAGGTAGCTATAAGGAGATAAGTATTCTTCCTTATATATTTATTAAGTTTATTAATAGATCTATATAGCTAGTAGGGGTTTATAAGCTACTTTTTATTTTCTATAAAATTTATTTATATAGGAAAATAAAAAAAATAGACTTATAGCTATATAACTAACCTATTAATATATACACTAAAAATTTTACTTAGTGAAAATCTATATATAAAAAAATCCTAAAAATCTAGAAATTAGGAAATTTATATAAAAAAATTCCCTTTACTTTAGTAATAATAAAACTCCTTATATTTCTTTTTTATAACCTTTAGTCCTTATATAATTAAATTTTAAAGACCTTTTATTTCTTTCTTTAAAGTGGCCTATAGGTTATATAACTTAGGGCCTTATAGCTACTAAGTAACACAGCCTAAATCTTTAATTAAAATTTAGCTAGCGTGCTTTATTACTATAAAAATTAATTACTAAGGCTAATAGTTTATTAGCTTCCTAATTAAGTGTGCGCTAACTATTAAAGTGTGTAATTAAGGGCAAAAAGGCTAGAAAAGTGGGGTGCTTATAGCTACAAGCTCTTAGCTAAAACGTCTATTTTTGCGCTTGCTGCGCGCACACACGTATATATTACGCACAACGCCGCCAGCTTTTAACCTAAAGACCCCCTATAAAGGTCCCTATAGGGGTTAGAGTTAAGGTTATTATAAGGCCTATTAAAAGTCCTTATAGTAGATAAGGTCTCTTAAAAATAGCTGTTATTTTTAACACCCCCTTTAAAGAGGTATTTTAAGAGCTAAATAAAAAGAGGAATGTTAAATTTAAAAATAAAATCTATATAAATCTAAATAAAATTATTTAAGAAAAAGAATAATTAATTTAAAAAGTTAAAAAGCGGGGCTCTTAGTAAAAGTCGAAAAAGGCTATAGTTAAATATAGCTAATTAAACAAAATTTATTATTAAAGTTAAAGGTTAATTTTAGTAATTATTTTAGTGATTGTTTTATATTTTTTAAGTGTTTTTATAAGGATTTTAATGCCTTTAGCTAGGCGTTAAGATTTATAGCGATTGCTATAGGGATTAGAGCCCTATAAGCTCTAAGAAAATAGTGTATAGAGGCACAGCTAAGGGCTTTATTAAGCTATTAGCTAGTATTTTCTTAGTATTTAAATAAGCTATTTTAGCTAGCCTAGCTAAGACTTATTATTAATTATAATAAAATTTTAATAAAGTATGCTTAGTGTAGCTATAAAGTGCTAAATTATAGGCGGTCTTTATAACGCCTTAGTTATTATAAAAAATCTAAATAAGGGGCTTTATAGAGGCCTTTAGCTCCTTAAAAATGCCCTCTAACCACTAAAGTTCTCTAAAGGTCTTATAAATTATATCTAATTCAGCTTCTATAGTAAATAAAGCTATTATACTAACCTTTTTACTCTTTTAACTTATAGGGCTGCTAGCTAGCTTAAATAGATATATATAGGTGGATTTAAAAGAGCTTCTATCTCTAGTAAAATCGCTATTATAGAACCTAACTAAGCTGTAGCTAATAGCGTTATTTTTACTTAAATTTTTAAGGGGACCTTTATAAATTATAGTAAGGTTTTAAGTATTAAAAAGGTACTTTAGTAGGCTTTTTATAGTATTTAAATATTTTAAATAAGGACTAGCTAGGGCTATAGAAAGCTACTACAGTGTAAAAGCAATATTAGGCCTAATAAGGAGCATTAAGTATATAATAGTCCCTATTATACTCTAATATTCTTTAATTTCTTAGCTTTTTAAGGGCTTAGTAAGCTATATTTTTAAGACCCCTAGCTGTATTAGGATTCTAACTACCTTGTAATTTTCTAGCTTAAAGCATGCTAAGGCCTCTTAAATATACTGTTTTTAGTGTATTTTTAAGATTTTATTTTTTTAATTACACTGTATTTATACCCTTAGAAAGAATTTAGCGGGGCCTCTATCTTCTATAGGGTAGGCCTTATATAAGGCCTTTTTAAGCTATTAAATATATTATAAATTTAGCTCTATAAGGAGGCAATTATTAACGTAAGTAATAATAAATATTTTAGTTGCTAGATTATAAAATATAGTAAGGTTAAATATAAGAGGGCTAAAACTAAGGCTTTTAAGCACTTTAGTTAGCGTTTACTGCCACTCTTTAAAGCTTTGCTTTAGGCTATAAAGGGTCTTTCTAAGTATAATTATTTACCTTTTAAAAGCCCTATAGCTATAGCTTTTAGCTAATTTAGCTAAGTGTAGATTTTACTTAATAAATTCTGTAAAACCCTTTAGAATTATTATATAAATAAGCTCTTTAAGGTAACTATTTAAAAAGGCACTAATAAAGTCTACTTACTCTATTTCCTAATTATTCTAAGCTACTAAGGCTAGTAAGATTTGCTAGCTAAGGGGAATATTAGTGGCAGTAAAGGTATCTATATAATCTAACCCTTTTATTTATATAAATCCTTTAGTAATAAGCTATACTTTATATTTAAGAGGATTATTTTCTTTATCTCTCTTTATTTTTAATACTAAGCGATTTTTTAGAACCTTCTAGCCTTTAGGGACTTAGTCTACCTCTATAAATTTAAAGGTTCTAGCCTTTAAAAGTTACTTAAATTCACTAAAAATCGCTTTAAGCTATTTAGCTTTATTTAATAAATATAAAGCTTGCTTCTAAGTCTTAGGCTTACTTTTAAGTATATTTTCTTTTGCTTTAAGTTATACTTTATAGCAGATTTAATATATAAAAGCCTCTATATTAATATCTATTTTATTTAAATTTAAATTAATTTTTTTAGGCTTAAATTATGTTAAATTTAGTGAATTTTAATCCCTAGAACTAAGGGCTTAGCTAAGCTTATTTCTAACTATTTAATTATAAGGTATAGGGTAATCCTTATTACTAAGAATAACCTTATTTAGTTATTTTTCCCCCTTTAAGGAATTACTCCCTATTAAAGGGTTAGAGGGTTCTGAATTTACCTTAGCCCCCTTTATAATTATAAAGGGTTTTAAGGCATTTTCGTTAGGGAAATCCCCCTTTAAAGAGCTATTATTTCCTATAGAAAGCCTAGGGAGGCCGTTAGAAATAGGGCCTATAGGTTCTATAATTCTAAGAAAGCTAGTTTTTATTATAAGCCTTTTAGAGGGAATATATACTATATAGATCTTAGAACCTACTATAGTAAGTAGCTTACTAAGTATTGTTTTAAAGGCTAGCTTTTAAGCTTTAGGTCTTTTTTCTAAAGGAATTAAAACCTTATAATAAAAGCTTATAGCTTTAAAAGAGCTATAATTAAGTATAAAGGGCCTATTAAAGTTGTTAGCTAATAATTATACTAGGCACGCTAGTTTAGTTAAATTTGCTAATAAATTTATAGAATTTATAACTAAAAAAAGGACGAAATTCTATAAAAATAACGGTAAACTAAACCAGTGTAGGGTAGCCTGTAATCTATCTAAAATAATATAGATAGAACGCTTAGCTAATCCATTTTATTTATAGATATAAAGGGAAGAGGTTATAAATTTTATCCCCTTTTTAGCTAGCTAGCTTTATAAAGTAGAATTAATTTCTTTACCTCTATTAAAATATAGATATTTAAGGTAGGTATTAAACTTATTCTTTAGGGATTTAAAGAAGCTTTTAATAGCTAAAAATACAGTAAGTCCCTCCTTATTAAGTATTTATAGAACTTACTTAAATATAGTTTTTTAGTCTACTAGAAATAAGTAGATTTACTATTTATTATAAAGGGTAAAGCTAATTTTTACTATATTCCCCTCTAGCCTGTTTAGAGCTTTAGGAGGGTTAGGAATTAAGTTTTTATTAGGTCTTTTAACTACCTTAGTTTAAGTATAGGTTAAATAGTTAAAATCCTTATTTTTAATACTAATAAAATCCAGTATTTCCTTAGCTAATAAGCTTATTTTCTTTAGAAGGTTAATCCCTAAATACCTTAGCTAAATATATTAAATTCTAGCTAGTCTTAGCAATTTTTAGTATAAATTAAGCTTTAAAGGTTAACTTTTAGCGCCTAAGCTTAACTTTTTAGGCTTTATAAGGCCTTCTTTTATAGCTCTCTACTAGGCCCTATTAGAGGATCTATAGGCCTTTTATTAGGGCGCCTGTAGTTTTAAGGGCTTTAAAAGACCTTCTATTATTTTTAGGTCTTTTAAAGCCTCTAAAAATATAGTAAGAGAGTCCGCTAAAGCCTATTATACCCCCTAAGAATTAAGCCTTAATTTAAGGGAATTAAGTGCTAAATTAAGGGAATTAGGGACCTAGCCTAGGGCTATAGATATTAGGGAAGAAGGGGCTATAGTATTAGGGGGTTCTAAATTAAAATCCCCTAATTCTTTAATTTTAATAGCTTCCTTAGCCTATAAAGGCTCTTAAAGAGGGATTTTAACCTCTATAGGGTAGCTAAAAGCCTAATAATTAAAATAACTATTATAGTAACTATAAAAGCTACTAAGTAATTTTAAAAGGGGTATATATAGATCTTTTATTTAAAAGAAAAAACTATATTTCTTAATATTTAAAAGACTAATATAAGACCTATTAGCTAAATATAAAGCATTTTTATTTATATATCCTCCTACTAAATAGTGCTTTAATCCACTAACTATATTTATATTTAAACCTAGAAAATATAGTGTATCTTAAAGGATTAAAGGCCTATATTTATTAGGATTTTACTAATAAAGCACTAGAAATTTAGCTTTTCTATATTCTTTAGGATATATAGGTCCCCCATTAGTAAAGATAGGCTTAGCTTCCCCCTTTTTATAAAGAATATAGCTTATAAAGTGCTCTTTAAAATTAACTAAATACACTGTAAAGCCTATATTATAAAGAAGGGAGTCCTTTATTACTTTATAATTAAAATTAAAGGCTTTAAAGGGTTTTTTATCCCTTAGGTCTTTTTTAGTGCTAATAACACTGCTAAAATCACTAAAATCAATGGATTCGCTGTTAGTACTAAGGCTACTAGGTCTGCTAAGAAGCTCTAAAGAGTTATTAGTAAGGTTAAAATTACCTAATATAAATGCGCCCTCCTAAGCTTTATTTTTAGCCTTTTTAAAGGATTTTTTAGGCTAGGTTTTGCCTTTCTTTTTATTAGAAGAGGACTTAGAATTTCCTTTATTTTCTTAGGGGTTATTCTTTTTATTATTCTTATTTTTATAAGAATTAGGGGTTTTATTTTCTTTAAAGCCCCTATATATAGATTCTTTAAAGCTTATAGCTTTATAATTTAGAGCTTTAGCTATAATAAAGCTCTTATTTTACTACTCTTTTAGCAGGTTTACTATTAAAAATTATAAATTTAATGCCTCTATAGGGATCTCTAAGGCTTTATTAGTCTTTATAGTAAATCATTGCCTTTCTACCTACTAAGGAAAAGTAGATTTTAATGCTTATAAATATTAATTTACTTAATCTATAAGTTCTATAGAAACGCTAAAAATTGCTAGTTTAGCTAGTAAATTATTAAATAAAGCATTAAAAGCCTTTAAGGATCCCTTAAAGCCTTAGAAATTTAAGCTATAGAATTAGGAATATAGGGAGCTATATTATATTTTAGCACTTTAAGAATACTGCCTTTTTAAAAGGCTAAAGGCTTTTATTAGGTTTTATTACTAAATTATAACAGCCTAAGGGGCCTTAGAACAGCTATCTCTTAAAAGTATAAGAATAATAGCTTAGTTAGGGTTACTTAAATTACTAGAAAATCCCTTAGAATTATTTAAAACATTAGGCATTTTTAAAGCTTTAAATTAGATTACTAAGGCTTATTTCTATTAATTATAATTTTCTAGTCCCTTTAGCTTTATAGCCTTTAGGAAGCTATAAACCCTTTTATTAAATTCCTTAATAATAGAGTTATTATAGGAATTTAATATATTAAAAGCCTTATTTTAGCTTACACTTCTACTAAAATTAGGATCTTTTAGTGGTGTATTTACTAGCTTATTTACTAGATTATTAGCTATAGTTATAGCTAAATCTTCTAATTTTTACAGAATATTAAAGATATTATTATTTTAGGCAGTAATTTACTAGTTTATAGAATTAACCTAAACCTGCTCTTAGCTCTTAGCTTAAGGCCTTAAGTTTATAGAGTCTATAGCTACTAAATTATAAAGGAAAGAAAAGCTCTATAAAGTAGGAATTTATAAAAAAAATACCTATAAAAGCTTTTATTTATAGGTCTTAGCCTTTGAAAATAGAAATGTTTCTAAGGCCTTTATAGAAGGAAAGCTTCTATAATATTTCCTTTTTATAGAGAGAAATACCTCTATACTCTTTTTATAGAAATAGGAGTTTTTTATATCTTTTCCCTTTTTTTTTTTTTTATAGAAGTAGGAATGCTTCTATAATTTATAAATTCTATTTTTATAGAAGTAAAATTTCTTCTATACTATATTTCTCCTTATTTTATAGAAAGGGAGACTTTTTTTAGTGAATTTATTCTATTTTTATAGAAAGAATAATAGCTTCTAAGTCTTTCTTTAGGTCTATACCTTAATATAGAAAATTTAGATAATTTTTAGTGAATTTTCTCTTTATTTTATAAAATTTAATGAATTTTTTAGTACTTAAAAAGTGCTTTTAGGCTTATAATCTATTAGAAATAAAGGGTTTATAGAGGCTTTTACCCTTTAAAGTACTAAGGTAGTAAGGCTTAGTAAGCTAGCAGTTAGAAGGTCTTTATAGCGCTATAGCGGTTACTATAGGCTTTATTTCTATATTAAAAGCTTAATACACGCTTTTTAGTATATAAAATATATTAAATTTTAGCTTATAAAATATAAGTGAATTTTCTTAGATTTTATTTAATTTATTTAATATTATAGATAGCAGGTCTAATTAATAGTTTATATAGTTATAGATAGCTATAAGGAGATAAGTATTTTTCTTTATATATTTACTAAGCCTATTAGTGGATTTATATAGCTAGTAAGGGCTTATAAGCTACTTTTTATTTTCTATAAAATTTATTTATATAGGAAAATAAAAAAATAGACTTATAGCTATATAACTAATCTATTAATATATACACTAAAAATTTTACTTAATAAAAATCTATATATAAAAAAATCCTAAAAATCTAAAAATTAGGAAATTTATATAGAAAAATTCCCTTTACTTTAGTAATAATAAAACTCCTTATATTTCCTTTCTATAACCCTTAGTCTTTATATAATTAAATTCTAAAGACCTTTTATTTCCTCCTTTAAAATAACCTATAGGTTATATAACTTAAGGCTTTATAGCTGCTAGGTAGCGTAGCTTAAATCTTTAATTAAAATTTAGCTAACGTGCTTTATTACTATAAAAATTAATTACTAAGGCTAATAGTTTATTAGCTTCCTAATTAGGCGTATGCTAACTATTAAAGCGCGTAATTAAGGGCAAAAAGGCTAGAAAAGTGGGGTGCTTACAGCTGCAAGCTCTTAGCTAGAACGTCTATTTTTGCGCTTGCCGCGCGCGCGCGCGCGTGTGTTGCGCGCAACGCCGCCAGCTTTCAACCTAAAGACCCCCTATAAAGGTCCCTATAGGGGTCAGAGTTAGGGTCGTTATAAGGCCTGTTGAAAGTCCTTATAGTGGATGAGGTCTCCTGAAAATAGCTGTTATTTTCAACAGTTATAAATAATGCCTTAAAGCTTATATATAAAGAATTAGCAAAATTAGTGTTTTATAAGGTTATAGCTATATTAGCGCCTACTACACTTTATATATTATTATAAATATTAGTAAAAGGCCTTAAGCCTTCTTTAATATTATTAAATATATTAATATTTCCTTTAATTTTAAATTTTAAAGAGTTTAATAACTCTATAGCTTCTCTTTATACTACTTCTTTAAAGCCTTTATTATTATTTACTTTAATAATCTTATCCTCTATTAATATATTAAATATAAATATTTTACTTTATTTTAAAGCTATAATAAAATTATTTATTAAAAAAGGCTTTTTAATAAAGTAATTTCTAAATTTATTATATATATCCTTTATAAATTTAGCTAATTAATTACTTATATAAAGCCTCTTAGTCTCTTTATTATAGGTTATATTAAATTATACCTCTATAGCTTAAAAAGCTTATTAAAGCTTCTTTAGCTATTTATAGTAGTTTATAATAGCTTATAAGCCTTATTAGTAGCTTAGGAATTTATAGTTTAAAGAAGGAATAAATGTTACGCGCTAGATACGGCACGTAAAGCGTAGGCATTCGCAACTTGTGGAATACGTTATAAACAATTGTAAGAGAAATCATAAAAGAGAACACATATAAGTCACAGATAGGTATATAGTTATATATAGTAATAAAGTTATCTTTTTACTTATATTCTTAAAAATCCTCCTTTTATATAAGGAATTCTGTCCTGTAATAGGTCTAGGGCGTATAAGAGATAAGTCTGTCTTAAACTATTTATAGGTAAAAAGAAAATTATAAAACTATATATTGCAGTAAACACTAGCTAGTCTGTATGTTAAGTAAAATAAAAATGTAAAATCGCAGAAAACCACACATTGTAGTAGACACCGGCTATTTCTATGTACTAGAGAAAAGAAAATTAATATACAGCATTATACACGCCTTTGCTAAGCCTAGCGTAGCTTCGCAGATAATACACAGTGTTCCTATTATAGGCGCGTTTGTTCTCACTTTTGCTAAGCCTAATATAGCTTTATAGGCAGTACACAGTGTTTCTATTATAGGCGCGCTAAGGCTATAGGGGAGTGTGGTTTTGTAAAAGAAATGTAGTAGCCTCCTAGCTTAGTAGGGTATTTAATAAAATCAGGGCAGGGGATTGTTACAATAGCTAGGTCACTATATATCTTTATATATAAGGGTTATAGGGCATTCTATAGCTAGTTATAGTGTTATAGCTTTATAGCTAATAAGGTCTTCACTAAAAAAAAAGCAGTTATCTATAAGTAAATATATTTCTTTATACCTTATTAATCTTAGGTTCCTATATACTATATTATTTAAATGCATTAAGGCGTTACAGTGCTGCTTCTAAGACTTGCGGTTTTTTATAGGAGGTGCCTATTCCCTACTTTCTATATCTAAAAATGCCTTAAAGGCTAGGGTAATAATCTATAATACTAATTTAGAATTTAGTTAGGGTGATTTTTAGCTTAATATTTACTATATTAGCAGTAGAATCTACCTTTAGGCACTTATAGGTTCTCTATAAGAGATTATTATTGTTAGCTTTATTAATATTAATAGGTTAGAAACTAGTCCTTAAAGGCATAGTTATAGGCTATAGTGTTTTTATAGCCTAGACCTATAAGCTTAGTACACTAACGTCTATATAAAGTTAGGTTTATACTTTAGTATTGCTAATAATACTAGTTTCTACTGTTATTAAGCGTAATACTAGCTTCTTAATATTAGTGTTAGTAAGGATAGTGTTTTTAAGTAGAGTAAATTAAGAGGTTTTATTAAGAGTAAGGCTATAAATATAAAAGAGATTAAGGATTAAAGTAAAGAAAGCCTTTACTTTTTTTTATAAATATATTATAGCTTTACTATAGTTTTCTAAGGTTAAATTATTAACTAAGCTAGTGGATACTATTATTATAGTAGTGTTTTCCCTTTTATAGTTATCCTCCTTTATTTTATAAACTTCCTCCTTTATTTTAATAAATCTTTAGGTTAGGTTCTAAAACTTACTATTAAACTCTATAAAGTGTTTAAGTAATATAGCGCTAGGGATTTATATAAGGTTAGCCCTTTATATTATAGTAAGGGAGCCTATAATAGTACTATTAATATACCTTTAGCTATAAGTAAAGTAGATATTTAGGATTTTATAGTGGTTTAGTATTTATATTTTATAGTTTTTACCTTTAATACTGCCTTTAAAGTAGTAAATATAAACTGCCTTTTTAAGGCTATTTTAAATACTATAAATAAAGGGAAGTTTTAAAGATCTATAGGTTATACTACCTTTCTTTAGCGTTAAGTATATTACTTTTAAAGCCGCTCTCTCTTTATTAATAATACTAAAGGTAATATAAAGGGTAGTTAGCTATAGTTTATATAAGCTATTATCTTTTATAATAGAAACTCTATTATTAGTAATTATCGCTCTTTATATAGCAAATTCCTAACTTATAGAGTATAGAATGTTTTTATAAAACTATTATTTCTTTATATTACCTTAACCCTAAAAGCGCTACTCTATATATAGAACTAAAAAGGGTTTATAATTACTAATAGCTTTATTATTATTTATTAATAAATGTTTACTATAATATTTTATCTTTAAAGTGTTTTATTTTAGGATTTTATTATTTATTATAATGTATTTAGTGCTATTAGCTTTATTAAGTTAATATAAGTAGCTAAGGCTATAGTATTTTTAAATATATCTAAGGGTAGCTTTATTTATAAAGTACTTAGCTACTATTTTATTAAATTACTATATTATAAAGTTTTAGGGTTAAGTTAGGTTAGTTATTTCTTTACTAAGACCTAAATTAAGCATTTCTTTATTAAAGAAATTATTATTATTTTAAAATAAATTGCTAAATAGCTTTTAATATTTATTATTAGTTATAGCTATAGAGTTATTAAGTATATAGAAGTTAGTAAATAGTATATAAAGGTTAGTAGCTATATTAGAGGTAGCTAAATAAGTATAGAAGGCTATATTATAAATAATTAAGTTTATACTAAGAATATTAAATCTTTCTATATTAAGATTATATTCTCTTAACTTATTAATATAGAGGAAGTTATTATTATATTTTTTAGGTTATATAAAACCTTATAAAGGATCTGTTATTAGGGATTTATTTATCGCTTCTATATAAAAGAGTATTAAAGAGAGTTAAGAAGGCATTAAAGAGCTTATAGTAGTTATAGTTAATAAATAGTTATTAAGGATATAAATAGAGAATTCTAAAAAGGTTTCTATAAAGCTTCTTTAAGCTTATTACCACTTTTAAATTAGGTTTTCCTAATTATTTGCTATTATAAATAAAAAAATACTGTTATTTCTAATAGGTTTAAAGGATAATTAGTGGTATTTAAAAGTAATTTTAGTAAATATAATTAAAAATAAAGAGAGGTAAGTAAAGGGTTAAATAAATAAAAATGTAGAATTTAGTTAAAAAAGGGGATAATTAAGAAAGGTTATAAGGTTTTCTTAGTTTTAAATTATAAGGAATAAAGTAAGTTTAAAGTAAGGTATATAAATAAGGGACTATAGCTTAGAAGCTATAGTATTCTATAAGCGCTTATTAACTTATAGAGGTCCTTAATCCCTTTTTTTAAGTACTTACTTAGTTTAGCTAGTTAATTTTAGTGTAAGGCAGGCTTAGTGCCCTTTCTTTACTATTTTATTTTCTAATTAATTAGGTATTTTTAAAGGTATTCTTTTACTATCTTACTAGCGTTAACCTATATATCTTCTTTAAATATTTATTAATTATCCTTTACTATATATCCTTTCTATTAAATAAGAAATTTAAGTTTAAGTTCCCGCCCTTTTTTATAGAAAAAATAAGCCTTATAGCTGCTAATTCACTTAATTTCTTAGTGGTCTGCCTTAAAGCTACCTTTAAGGGCTATTAAAGGTAGTATAGTAGCTTACCTTTAAAAAGGGTTACTTTTTTACTATAGTTTCTATAAATAGGCTATTAAAACTACTAAATATATATAGGATTTAGTTAGGAAATTTAAGTAAAAAAAAAGTAGTGAGATTTACTTTAATACCTTAAAAGGCTTAGCTCTTTAAAGTAATTACTTTTTTTTAGGTTTCTTTAAAAGCTTATATTTTAAATAAAGTTAGAGGTATACTATATTATTAATACTAATATTTATTAGGTTATACTTAAAGTTATACTAGATTTTAATAAAGGTAGCTACTATAATAATAGTGTGTTCTGCCTTCTATTAATATAAATATTTAAGGATAGTAAGGTTAGTGTCCTTTAAGTTAAAGCTAGTATTTTCTATACTATAAAGGAGGTTTATAACTAATAGTGGCTTATATTTAAAAACTAGCTTATTAAAAGAATAACTAATAGCTATAGCTATTATATTATTTAAGTAGTGCTGTAGTGTAAGAAGGATATTAACCTATAATATATTAGGGTTAGTTATTATATAGAAGTAAATTACTATTATTATAGTTTAGTTCTTTCTCTTAGCTAAACCATTAATTTAAAGGTAGTATATAATTAATATAAAGAGTTTAACGTTAAGGGTATAAAATAGTGCTTTTTATAAGTTAGAGAGGAATTTAAGATTATAATTGCTAATAATTTCTTTAGGGAGGCCTTAATTTATAAAGTATAGTAATTAAAGTAGTAGTTTAGCCTAAATTTTTACTATATATATTTTATGCCTTAATATAAGGATAGTCTTCTTACTAAATAAATAATTTATTAAGTATAGAATATTTAAAGTGTTAAATCCCTTAACTAACTAAGCTATATTAATAAATAGTTTCTTTAGTATATTAATAATAAAATCTAGGGATATTATATAAAAAGGAGTAGGCTTTATTTATAAAGGGTGTATTTTGCTAATAGCTTTGCTTTATAATGTAGAATTCTCTCTATATATAAGGCAGTATATAATATAATTATAGATTTACTTACTTATATTTAGAAAAACTACTGCTTTTAGCTTCTTAACTATATAGCTAATACTAAAGTAGTAGTAGTTATTATAAATTATAGCTAAAATTTCCTCTATATAATTGTAGAGTATATATAGCTAGTAATATCCTTTAAAGTCCTAGTAATATAACAATTTATTATTATAAAGGTCCTAGCTATATATTAGAATTTATAGGTAATAGTGGCTAAGTTATTATTATTTTTAGTAGTAGTTTACAATACTTTATAAAATATAGCTATACTTTAAGTTAGTATAGTACCCTATTAATATAGCTTCTTTAAGCTAGAAATTAATTATAACTTCTACTATATAGTCTTTATTAAAATATATATAGGTATTTAGTTTATTAAAAGTACTACTATTTATTGCTTTTTAATAGTTAAGTTTAATAAAGAGTTTTAAGAGTGTATTAAGGACTATATTTAGGACTTTAAAAATGTAAATTATATATAAGTTAAACTATAAAAGGTAGTTTATAACTTTTATTAATTTAAGGTTAGCTTTATTAAAATCTATTATTATAAGTAATATATAATAGATAATCTCTTTTACTAAAGTATAATCTATTATAATATTAATAGAAGCGAGGTTAAATTAAGCTATTTTATATAGTTTATATATTCTCTATATAATAATAGTGATCTTTACTTTAGTTAAGCTATAGCGTTTTTTAATAGTGGAGATAGATTATAAGAGAAAGGCAATAGATTATAATTTATTACTGTTAATGTCCTTTTTAAAAATACTTATATTATTCTATTCTATATTAAGTTAAAAAGCATATAGACTAAACCCTTTTTTATATATATTAACTTTAAAGAAAAGTGGTTTCTTTAAATTATAGTATTAAAGAAGTATCTTTATATATAAAAGGTTATATAAGTTTTTAAAGGCTATAGTTTCCTCCTTAATAGATTTAAAAGTTTTAGACTTTACTATTTATTTTTAAGCTTACTTTAAAGAGCTAGGTAAAATCTTATTCCTTTCCCTAACTTTTTATAAAAGGCTTATCTTTTTATTCTAAAGAGGGTAAATATAGATATTAAACTATAATACACTAGCGTAGAGGTAACCTACTATTTTAATAAAGGTTTTAAGATTAGCTAATATAGTTAGCATTTATAAGCGCTTAAAAGCCTTTACTCTATTATCTATATTAATAAAGCTATCTATATTAATAATAAACCTTAGTAGCTAAATAAAGGGATATTTAATAAAAAACTTACTAAGATATAAAATTAAGCTTTATTAATAATATTAAAAACAATTTTAAAATAGTAAAGGTAGTCCTTAAAGGTATTTAAAAAAATTACAATATTATTAATATAAACCTAAATAAAGTTATAGTTATAAAATAGGCGATCTATAAAGCGCTGTATATATACTAGTAAGTTCTTATATCTCTATATTATAACGTAAAATACCTCTATACCTCTTTTTAAAATAATTACTATTTAATTATAATAGTTTAAATATATTAAAAGCTAATTAAAAAAACCTATAGTATTTAAAAGGGTTTTCTATTTCTTTCTATAGGCGTTATTTATAATATTACTTTAGTTAGGTAGTAGGTAGATATCTAGCATTATTATATAGTTAACTAGTTATATATCTATAACTTTATATACTTTTATTACTCTATTAGTTATTTATTAAATAATAAATCTTAAATATAAATAAAGAGCCTTTTCTCTACTATTTAAAAATAATATCTTACTAACTTTATACTTCTTATTCTAGATTTTATAGAATTTTTTATAATCCTTCTAGCTAAGGTTATAAACCTATAAGGGTTTAACCTTATTTTACTATTTAAGGATAAAGTTAATATATATTTTATTTTTATTAGCTATAAAGACTACCCCTTTATTTTAATAAATATTAAATTTATTAAAGAGTTTAATAAATTAAGTAGTTATATTAGTATTAAGGTTAGCTACTTTAACACTAAAGATATTATAGATAAATAAGATATTTTTAAGGTAGGAAATACTATATAATAGTATCCCTTTATTAATAGCTTTAAGGTTAAGGTCTTTATTATTTTTAAGGAGTTCTATATCTTTAATTTTAAAGGCTATAATATCTTTAAAATAGTTAAAAATTAAGCTATTTAAAATAATAATATTATTTTTATAAAAAGCTATATATTAGTAAATATTAAGGATAGTATAGTAAGAACTAACTAAACTTATAGCTTTAAGAGTTCTTAGCTATTATTTTATCCTAATATATAAAGGCTTATTAGTGTTATTATAAATAAGGAGTAGCTTCTCCTAACTCTATTAAATAAAAATATTAAAAATCTAATAATGCCTTAAGTAAAAATAGTAAATATTAGTTTTCTATTTATCTTAAAGGTCTTTCTACTTAATTAATAAAATCCCTATAGAATATAGAGAAATTATTATAGTATAGGCTACTATAACCCTTTAAATTAGTATTAAATATAGTATATAAAAGATTTATTCCTTTATTACTATACTATAAACTATATAGAAAGTTACGCTAGAATTAATAAAATTAATTTATATACTGTAATTATATATAAATTTTATATTAATAAGTATTTAAGGTATAAGGTTATTTATAATGTTTATAGTAACTATAAAGTAGCTAAAAACCTAAGTGCCTTTTATAGTACTAAAAATATAAAAGTTAAATATTACTATTTTAGTAATAAAGAATAAGGAATTTATATTATTTACTATTTTAAGGTTTTAAATGCTTTATTTAATATTATAGCTATTTTACTTAAGCTATTCTTTATTAACTAAAATAGAGGAGGTTCTAGTATTTAAGTAAATTTTATATCCCTTACCTTTATTATTAAAATATACTAGTATTTTAAGGTATATTAAGGCTTTTATTTTTTTATTAACTTTAAGTTACTTTAAGTAAATAACTACCTTTATAACTTAGCTATTAGTGATTTTATTACTAAGCTTTATAATTATTAAGGGTACTTTAAGGTGGTTCTTTATATTAATATAGGTAATATAGATATCTATATAGTTATTATTTAGTTCTAAAGCTAATATAAATATTTTACTAAGCGTTACTATATTTATAGTTACTAAGAGATTATAGATTAAAAGGTTTAGCGCTTTAGTAATAATAATTAAAGGTATTTTACAATAGTATAATAGATTAGTAATAGTTAAGTATATATCTATAAAATTTACTTTAATAAAATTAAACTATTTATTATTATCTTTATTAATAATTTCTCCTTCTTCTATAAAGTAGTATCCTAAGGCTTTAAGTTTAACCTCTTTAGCTATAGAATTAAAACCCTTACTATTTATAATAAAATATATTAATTTACTATTAGCCTTCTATTTTTAATAAAACTTTAGGTTATATCTACTGCTAAATTATAGTTTACCTAAGCTAAACTATAGTAGCTATAAGTTAAGGCTATTTATTTTTACCTCTTTTAAAAGAGGTCCCTTTAAAGTAAATAAAGTGCTTAGCTACTATTTATTTTAAAGGGGGCTATTATTATTTAAATAAAGGTAGAAATGCCTCTTATATAAATAGTTATATAGAGGCATATATTAATATCCTTAATTTAAGTGGTTATAATTTTATAAAGAATATTAAGTGCTATAGTATTTTTACTATTATAGGCTATATCCTTAGTTTTAAAAACTATTATTATATTATTATAGGCTAAAGGTTTATTCTCTTAAATTACTTTTAGGATTTTATTAATTTTAATAAATCTCTATATTATTATTAAAATATTTTAAATCTTTATCTTTATTAAATACTTTTATAGCTAAGTTAATATTAATCTCTATTTTTATTTTTTTAGTCTTTTTATAGTTCTTAGCTTCTTAAAGTATATCCTAAAGGTTATATCTTTTACTATTAATAAGGTTAATATATATATTATATTAATTTATTTCTAATAAAGAAGGGTAAAGTTATTAAAGTTCTATATATAATTTAAAGCAAAGTTAAACTAATAGCTAGAAGTTATTAAATTTACTATTAGCTTATATATAATAAAAAACCTTTACTATAAAGTCCTTAAAGGATATAATATTAACTATATTATCCTTAAAGAATTTAGCTTAATTAAACTAGGCTATAGTATTTTAAACCTTAATATTAAACTTCTTTTAAATTATATAAAAAACTAAGTTTAAATTACTAAAGATTATTATTTACTTTTAGTTATTAAGATACTATTTATATTAAGTTAGCACTAGCCTTTAAAATAGGTACTAAATTTAATATTAGATTTAATTTTAATAATTTAGGGTTATATAACTATAGTAGTCCTTTACTACTTAAATTTAAAGGTTTATATTACTAAAAATAGTTACCTTCTCTTTATAATAAATAGCCTTATTATTAATATCTTTAAAGTTAGTTTTAAGGTTAAAGTACTTAATATCCTCTATCTTTTATAAGGTATTAAAATACCTATTATAAGTGTTAGGTGCTAAGGTAAAGGTTCTTTAATACCTAATTATTATAACTAGTTTTTCTATAATAAAAAGTAAAGGCTAACTATAGTAAGCTAATAAATATTAAAATACTTACTTATTAAAGCGTTAACTTTATTCCTTAAAATGTAGAATATATATATTAAAGTATTTTTAGTTATAGTCTACTATTAATTAGTAGTTTAAGTAGGTTTTTTAATATTAAAAGGAAGACGCTAACCTTTTAACGTTATTTATAAAAGCTTATTATAAAGGGTTTTTTTTATAGTTAGTTATTACTTTATTATAATAAATACCTAATTTTTTCTAAAGGAGGTTATTAATTAGTAGTGGCTTTATAAATTAAGATTTAAGGTTTTATTAGCTTAGTAAGTAAATATTTACTAAAGTGTATTAGTTTTTAACTTAAAATTCTACTATTATACACTAAAAATTCTCTATTATATTAGCATTAATTTATTTAATATAAAGGTTTTATTATTTAAATTTCTCTTTTAAAAAAGAGATTACTTTATTTTAAAAGATTTCTATAAAAGCTAGTTTTAACTTAATAAATATTAAAGCCTTCTCTTAAACTTAGTTAATAAAGGCTAATATAGAATTAAAGGAAATTACTTAAGTGTTTATATTTATATACCTTTCTTTAAAGAAAGAGCTATAAAGATTCTCTTTTAGTAAAAGTAAGTTAAATCTTAAGGTCTTTAATAGTTCTCTTTTATTAATATTACAGTTATTTTTTATTAATATATCTTTTTATTTAATTTAAAAGATTTCTATAAAAAAAAGGGTATTTAACTTATTAATAGAGAAAGAGGCTTATAGTAAGTCTAAAGGACTGTTTTTTAGTTTAAAGAGATTTAAAAGTCTAAACTTTTCTATTTAATTTATTATTCTTTTTATAGTTCTTAGTTCTTTATTAATAAAAGGGCTATTTATAGAATTTTAATAGTAAAGTTAATTAACTTAAATAGGCTTAGGCTAGATCTATAGCTTACTATTTATAAATTTATATCTTATAAAAGTTTTAAGGTTTTTAATATCTTTTTAAAAGAGAAAAGGTTTCTTATAATATTAAAACTCTAAGAAATCTTTATAAAATGCCTAAAGTTAGTATATTTATTAGATTTAGTTTTAAATAATTAAAGAGAGGCTTAGAGTTATTAACTTAATATTTTAAGCCTATTAGTTTTCTTTAGTTATTAATATATAAGTAGTTAGCTTTTATATTTATAATTTAGTATATATAAAAGAAATAGTAATTACTACTACCTATTATACACTAAATATAGTATATAAAGTGTAGGTATTTATAACTTATAAAATGTATTATAAATAATTATAAGAGGAATTATAAAAGAGAATATATATAAGTTATAAATAGGTGTATAGTTATATATAGTAATAAAGTTGTCTTTCTACTTATGTTCTTAGGAATCCTCCTTTTATATAAGGAATTCCGTCCCGTAATAATAAAGCTTTTAAAGACCTCTTTTATAACAGTAATTTTATTATTATTAAGCTACTAATTATAGTAAGCTTAAAGTAGTAATTTAAGTAAAAAGAGCGTTTTTTTTATAGTTTAATAGGTTTAATTAGCTAAAGACGCCTTAGTTTATAAAGGTTAGGGTATAATATTAATAAATATATAAATAATAGAGGGATTTATATATAAATTATAATTAAGGTTTATTTAAATAACTATTGCTAAAAGAGTTTACGGTTTTGTAAAAAAAAGCATTAATTCCTATAGGTAAGGGCGGTGAAAAAGTCTAATAATTTAATTTAAAGGCCCCCCTAAATAGTACAAAGTTGGCGCCCTATAGTTCCCCATATATAATTTGTACTGGACGATGTCGAGCACAAAGTTTGTGCCGTTTCGTGGATCACACCCCTAGGAATAGCCCCTGGTTTTTCAAGTCTACATTATGCCTATGGCGAAAACTTGTGCAACGGTCATGGGCGACGACATTTGCCTCCACCATTCTCCCCCATGATGTTCCTGTCGGCATGGGTCCTTGTCATCCGCGATGATGACTCCCTGTCACCATCACCAGAGCAGGGGTGCAGGAATGAACATGTACAAGGGGCCACCGACCCACCTGGTGACTCCATATTCTGTAATCCGAGGCAACCTCTCACTACAGAATGCACATGTCAACATTTCCAGCCAGACCTCGAGTCGCCCATCCAAAAGACCGTTCACTGCTCCGCCAATGCCCCCGCGCCTCCGTTACGTCCGTCCGATACGTGACACTAGTAGATACGACGCAATTTACAACATGCCCCGAATAAAAAAAACGACGCTCGCGGCCAGTACGCGGGTGCAACGACATCGGGCCAGCTTGTCGTCGCTCGCTTTACATGGGCTGCGAATAGCCATGGGGATGCATGTGCGGGGGAGGCATGTTGGCAAAGTCCAGATTCCCGGAATGCCAACTCCACAGAGGCGCAAGCTCTCCCAGCTGTGCATCCGAAAGGTTCTCGATGTTGAAGTCGGGACCCGGGTCGGCCACTACCACCTGCTGGTAGGCGGCTTCATCCAGACCGGTCGCTTCGTCTGCCGTCGGGAAAGACGACACCAGACCCGACGCTCCCATTGCTTGGGGAGGTGGTATCTCGAGTCCGGCTGACCAGACAGGAGGAGGAGGCTGCTGCTGCTGTACATAGTAGCCATGGTTGGGCGGTGCGGCATAATCGCCGAGATTGGGTGCCGTCGACGCTGAGCTGCTGGCCACGGCCATGTAGGTGGCGTTTTGAGGGACGTTGTGTTGGAGGTGTAGTGGCGGCGGCTGCTGCTGCTGCTGCACGTATTCGTGTCCGTCATAGACGTACTGGGTCGACATGACATGACCGGATGGTGCTGGGTGGTTTGGCACCAGGGGCAGAGCATCTGGCGATGTTGACGCCGCCGAATGAGGCTGCACTTGCTGTGATCCCTGCGTCAACGGAAAATCCTGCGGCTCCTGGGGCGCGACAGCGTCGGTGAATGTTCTCGCCTCCGGATACATGGGAGGTTGGGCCGTCACCGGCTGTTGCAGAGCCGAATCCACGGTAATGAATTGTTGAGTCGTGGTGGTGGTGGGCTCTGTGTCCGTGGCGGGCGACGGGGGTGACGCGCTGGACTTGACTTTTGGTCGCTTCACCTGTCGCCCCGAGTCATTGCGCGGCACAAGCTCTGGCAACCTCCTCACAAGCCGCTCAAGGATATCGTACGAGGTTTTGGAGGTTTTGGATATCATGTTCAGCCTCTTGAGCATATCCACGGCGTCTCCCACGGCGAGCAGAATCTCCTGCCGGTTGCCTATTGTGCGTTCGGCGTCCTTGAGAAGTGCCGTGCAAAGCATGGCAGCCGTGTCGAATATGGAGAAGATGATGAAATGTAAACGGCCGTCGCGATTGTAGACCTTGTCCACCCACAACCGCATCGTCTTCATGAGTTTCAGCGAGTACCAGATGCCCACCTCCCGGACCTCGAGCTCCTCCTGAGGAGAGTCCCACGTGTACTTCTTCACCATGTAGTGCCTGATTGGGTTGAGGATGAGCAGACACGCCATGGTGTACACGTAGAACCTGTGCGCAAAGAGCCAGGGACAACTCTCATCCTTGCTCTTGTCGGGGTTGTCGAAGGCATACTCGGGTGGGAACCGTTCAACCCATTGCTCGATAATGACCTTGTATTCGCGCACCTCGGCAGGGGCAATGATGTTCTTGGGCGCGCTGAACCTCGACGCCAGTTGGCGAGTCAATTGGGATTGCATCTTCATGTGAAGCAGGGGAGAAACTACGTGGCCTTCGAGGGTCAGCTCGGGCAGCTCGGCATCGCAGTCCGCACGGTCAATGATCTTGGGTCTGGAGAGACCGGAAGAAATTTGCCTAACGAAAGGGCCGTGTTAGCTCGTGGCCCCACGCCATGGACGCGGAGTTTCGTCAAGATGCATGTGGGAAGAGCATGTGAAAAGAGGAGAGGGGCGGAAGGGAGGCCCAGTACCAATCCCAGGTGTCCAGAATACACCAAAGCCTTCGCCGCATCTCCAGGTCGAAGTCGGAGACGGTGCCCGGAGGTGGTGCTTTATGATAACCCAACTCTCGGGCCTCGAGTATCGCAGCGCTCAGGACGTGCCACGCTTCCAGAAACTTGGCCTCGGCTTTGTACCAGTAGCACGAGTGCAACAGCCGCTGGACGTTGAGGATGTGATAGTGGCCCACCGGGATAACACTTGCGAGCTCTCTCATGGCGGCGTGCAGCTGATCGGAGACGGCTTCCAACGTGTCTCCCAGCTCGTTCTCGAAGACATGCTGCTCGGCAGGCTCGACGTGCTGCAGAGCGCTGGCGCAGATGATGGCCAGGAGGCAGGTAAACTGCAGCGAGACAGGTTGTTGTTCGAGCCGCCGCTGCCACCACGCGTGGTAGTCCTGAAGAAAGACGGGAGGATAGATGATGTAGTAATGGTAATTGATGTCGGTGAGGAAATTGTGCATCAAAACGTCTGGGCGGGGCGGCGCAAGAGACCTGGTTAGCGCGGCTCTCCAGGAGTGTCGAGGAAGGAGGAGGAGGAGGAAAAGGAGGAGGAAGCAAAGGAGGAGAAGGAGGTCAACGGCCTCGGGAGCAGCATAGTGGCGGTGGCTCACCCATGGACTGTCGCTGAGGAAGCAGTTTGAGAACTTGCCGCATCTGGGGTGAAGAGTCGACGTGTACATGGTCTTGCTTGGGGGCGGGCTTCTCGGTCTGTGCCAATTTGACGAGGGAATCATGTCAACAACGAAGCCCTGTGTTGGGGAAGCCTGCCCGGCGTGCTCGGAAACATGGGACACGTACCACGCCATGATGAATGCCCAGCGTGGCATAGAGACGCGTGGTCAAGGCGTCGAAGCCAGCGTCATCGTCTTCGCCATCCGCTTGGGTCGTGGCTGTGGTGGAGTCGGCATCAGGAGCCGGCTTGAGCTTGTCGGTCGAGTCATGGGCGGGGACGTCGAGGACGGGGTTGGAGTAGTTGTAGCGACACTCGTCGGCGATTTTGCGTTTCTGGCAGCGGTCGCAGGGCCATTCGCGATTGCACTGGTGGGCGAAACGAGCAAGAGTCTGGTCAGTGATGATGGTGCACGAGCGTGTCGAGGCACGAAGGACGAAAGACGAGAGACGAAAGACGAAAGACGAAAGACGAAAGACGAAAGACGAAAGACGAAAGACGAAAGACGAAAGGGGGACCGAGACGGGGGGCACACGCATGACTTGCCTTTTGCTTCCGCCGTTGACACTCGGTGCAGGCCGACCGATTGTAGGCGGCATCGGGCTGGGAATCGTCGGAAGGGCCGCTCGGTTTCTGAACGTCGGCCATGGTGCCCGCTCCCTGATGGTTTTGACGGTGCAACGGCTGGGGGGTTGCCGGTCCTGCGCAAGGAGATGCGATGCCAATGCAGTTTGAGGGTTGATGAGGTGCGGGATGAGGAGCGGGATGAGGAGCGGGATGAGGTGCGGCCGATGTTGGGGAGGTGGACGGGAAGAGAAGGTCTGGACGCCACGATGGATCCGTCATGGCTCCAAGGTCATATCAGCCACATCATCCATCCTCTGCACGCACGTGGGCCGAGCCGGGCTGTCGGACCAGTGACAGCGCAGGCCGTGGGCGTGGGACGCGGACGTGCACTGTGTACCCGCCAGGGCCACTGCGCTCCCACGGCAGCGGACCGGACAGGACATGTTGTGCAACCCGTTCCAGGCCGATTGCACGACCGCGGCAGACGGGCCGACACTTGCCCCATCTTCGCCGCTACCCACCCGGTAGACACTGTGTGCACTGCGCACCGACCAAGGGCTGTGTTGTTTACCGTCAAGGCCCCCATCCTATGTACAATTTGGTCAAGCTTAAGTACCTAGGTATCGGCGACGATTTCATCCGATTTAGCCGGTGAGAGCGTAAACGACAAGTAAGCCAATCAGTCACCCGGTGCCGCTTCGTCAAAAGTACCACCACATGGCCACATCCTCGAGGGAGGCATCTAGGGGTGCGCGGGATAGGACGGGGCGGACATTGTACATACAATATGCACATATGTACAGTATGTACATAGGGTCATACAAACCTTGTCATGACCCGTTCGCCAAGGCGTAACGAGCTACATATGCACTTGGGCGCAGATCCTGTCCAACTGGGGGGCCCCTGCCTGCAGCCGCAAACGAGATTGCATGTGCGACAAGAGTATCCCTCTGACTGCGCGAAGGCGCCAACGAGGTACCGAAAGGGCTTGTAAGCCAATCAGTAAGGCCAAAGAGAGGGTACTTACTCTTCCGTAGGAGGCACGTAATAATAAAAAGTCGCCAAGATTCTTCTAATGCAGCGCACTGTATTAATATATATAAATTGGTAAGTGGGTAGATAAAGCGCGGAATAGTTAAGTCACTCCATGTACTGCCCCAGGTGGGGATTCCGTGACCTCATTGGCGCCTTCGCGCACCCTAAGGGATAGCCGCCGCTCCGCTACCGTTGCCGTTGCCGCTGCCGCTGCCGCTGCCGCTGCCGCTGCCGCTACCGCCTCCGCTCCACCTCCACCTCCGCCTCCGCCTCCGTCCTCCGCCGCTTTTGCTCTTGGAGTTTGCGCACCACCGCACCAGCACTGCCGCGAATTCCCCCCACGCTTCTTCTTTCCTTTTCCCTGCCCCTTTCCGATCTAGCTCCCTTACCTGCAGTCTTATCATTAGCCCATCTTCTACTCCTTCGTATCCTTTCCATTCCTTTCCTTTTTTTTTTAGCACCCCATCTTCCATTCTTCTATATCCCTTCCCTTTCCATTCCCTTTTTCATCCACCTGCTTCGCGTCCCGCCGGAAACTCCCTCTTATCCCTTCTGAGTGCGCACAAACGCCAACGAGGTCACGGAACCCTCGCCCGAAGCAGTATAGAAGATAACTCATCCTTGAGGATTTTATATTCAGTCCCCTGATGGAATTCATGGTACCAAGAGCGTGGTACTTACTTCTGATCGCATCGTATTTCCCACAGAGAGCGAAGAACTCCTACCTTGGGCTCGTTGATTGGTCTGGTAGCCCTGGCGCCTTTGCGCACTTGAAGGGATACGAGGTTTCCTACCACTTTTACGTGGACAACAACCTCGACCTTGTATACACTTGACCTGACTGTGACTTTTGTCTTCTTTGCTTCATGGCCTTTATAAATGCATCCCGCCTAGTGCGTGGATACCAACAACTTACGCGCCGTATTCACTACGCGATACGATACCAGCGCTCTTGCTTCTCGTCTTTTTAGTAGCCAACATGCAATTTATTCCTTTTCCCTTTCTTTCCCCTTTTGCTTCTCGTCTTCTCGCCGGTTACCCCCCGCCCCCCACGCACCGTCAAGCACATCCCAGTGACACCAAGCCCCATGCCAACCACGCCAAGGAGTTTCTGCTGCGAGCCATGGTTCCCCGCGTACCATGATACATACCTCCACGACGCGCTTACACGCATGTATAGACAAGACACACCGTCAGCGGCACAACGTATCTGTTTCAAGTACAGGTGTCGCCATCTTCTTGACAACGCCCACCACACGGCACACGAATGACCAGTCAAAACTCGCGTGCACGTTGCGCTCACGAATCCGCCTGGGTGTAGGACAGAAGAGTACAGTGTACGCCCTGGTGGTTGTACATACAACATACATACAGGGCCACTCATGTAAGTAGGTTACTTAGCAAAATGGTCACTCAGGTGGCGTTGATGGCAATATATAATTTATTATAGTTGACCAAGGACTCTTGATCTCGGGTGGCGTTGTTGTAAATACATCATTGGATCCTTACACCCCTCGTTGTCAACCAACTTTGTTAACATTCAACAAGGGTTATGTTGTAGACACTTGCCTCGTGCAGTGACAGTTTTGTCCCTTTCCACTCACAATACGTACAAACCCCAAACCCAACCCCAACCCTTTCACAAGGAGCAAACCCCCTCAGTCCTAACCCACCGCAGCCATGCTCCCCTTCCTCCTGAGATCACCCGCCTTCAGCTTCCGCACCACCTGATAGGACCTATCCAGCTCGTTCTCCACGGCGCATCGTATCCTCAGCGCCGCCACGGCGGGCCACACGCTTCTCTCCCCCCTCAGGATCCAGTAGTTGAGCGTCTCCCTCGTGGGCGTCTCGAGGAGACGCACGAAATCGCCGCCCGTGACCTCGGGGACCAGCGTCATGGACGCGGCGGGGATCCGCTCGTCGACGAGGAACCTCCGGATGCTGGACGGCAGGAGCTGCAGCGTGTCGAGTTGGCGGAGGCGGTGTCGGACCTCGAGCCCGACCATGCGGACCAAAAAGGCCGACAGCCGCGTGATCTTGCTGCGGGACTCTACGAGGGACGGGCCGTGCATGTCGGACTGCAGAAAGGGGATGAGATAGGGCCGGGCCTGGCTGACGATGAAGTGGTTGACGTTGAAGAGCTCGGCGATGCGTTGGAGGGGGGAGTCGCGGTCCGTGTAGGAAACGTGCGTCCAGTGGTGGAAGTTGGTCGTGTTGGCGGCGGCCCAGGGGACAACCTTTCCGTGGGCGTCTTTGCAGAGGATGGAGACCTTCCGGCTCCCGTAGAGGGATGGCGAGGAGGCGTTGGACGCCACCGCTGCGGTCCATATCAACTAGACAGGGGACAAGAAACGACAGGCAAGAAACAAAGAATGGGTTGTCGCGGGTCATGGTCAGCCGTTCGGGTGTCCGCCGCACAAAGCATACACGTTCGCATACGTCGGGTTCGGGGTCAGCCGGGTCTGGGAGCATAGCACTTACCACGTTGGGGGCCGTGATGTAGTTGAGGAGAGTCGGGACTCCGCCCTGACCTTCGGTCGCGACGGTGATGTTGAGGACCCTCTTGCTGCGGTTAAACGCCTCCTCAAACGTCAGGTCGCCGACGTTGGCCCTCACGCAATCCTCCAGCACGGTCACGTCCAGGAAATACCCCTCCTTGGCGAAGCGTCGAACCCGTCGCATGAGCGTCGCCCACCTCGATGCAAATGTCTGCCGATGGACAAGTCCGTTCTCGCCCCTGTTCTTGGTAAAGGCCGACACGTCGATCCCCTCCCCGGTGAGGACGTTGGGCAGCTCCTCTTCGGTGTGGATGGCCACCAGCGCGGCTATCAGCGCGCCGGTGGCCGTCCCGGTGATGATGCGCGGGAGCAGACCCCGTAGAAACAGGGCCTTGACCACGCCGA
This sequence comes from Claviceps africana, assembly GCA_018360145.1. Classification (NCBI taxonomy): domain Eukaryota; kingdom Fungi; phylum Ascomycota; class Sordariomycetes; order Hypocreales; family Clavicipitaceae; genus Claviceps; species Claviceps africana. The sequence continues at coordinate 28,947 of SRPY01000208.1, forward strand.
GGTGGCACAGGCCGAAGATGGCTCCGCCCTGCAAGACCAGCGTGCTTCGTCCAAACGCTTGCCGCGTGTCGTGTATAAAGTCGAGCTTCATCTGGTTGGTCAAGACGGTGCCGCCTCCCTGCGAATTGGAGGTGAAGGTCGTGGGCAGCATGCTGATGTCTTCGACCGACTCGGCCACCTGCGATATGTACTCCTCGATGAGATACTTTGTCCCCGAGAACGATCGGTTGTACAGTCTGGGGACGGTGATGTTGCCGAGATTCCGGACCAGGCCGGATCGGAGGAGGTTGACGAGATGCTGGAAGTGGTTCTCTTCCCGGGCCACAGCAAGAGAGTGCACTCTCTCGGTGATGAGCCTCCAGTCGTAGTATTTGGACGTTGGATTGTTCCTCCTGCGTTGCGGCCACGGCATTTTTGTTATCATCACTAGCTAGGTACACGGGTCCTCTCGGTGAGACAAGCGAACGGGCGGGCGGGCGGACGAGCGGACTGGCGCGGCCAGCCTCTCTCCCTCCCTCCCTCCCTCCCGCCAGGATTTCATGCTTCTTCAGTGCTTACCAGAGATCCAGCCCGAGCAGGTTGTCCAGGTGAAGCGAAGCCTCCTCCCAGTCTTCAAAGGTCTCGGAGTTGCGCAGCAGGTCGAGCCATAGGTCGACGGGATTCCTGCTGGTATACCAGTCGACAAGTTTCTGCGCCGGCGTCAAAACAAGGCTGACGACAGGCAAATCCATCATGTCGCAGAGCTCATCAAGGGGGGGGGGGGGGGGGGGGGTTGAAAATGCGACGGTGGGACGGCGACGGCGAGAAGAGGAGGAGCAAAAGACGAAGAGAAAAGAAGGAGAGCGGGCGAGCGAGCAAAGCGAAGCAAAGCAAGAAACACCCACCTTGGTCCAAAAGGTCGTCACGTCGGCGGCGACGGTCGAGAGAGCTACAACGGCCCCCATGATGAGCCGAAGGGGAGACGCAATCACGGGCACACCATGCAGACAAGAAGCGACGTCTGAAATGAGGGTGGAGTCGTCCGGAGGTCGGCGGCGACGACAGCCTGATGTTGGGGCCGGGAATACAAAGGATCTGCGAGATGGCCGGACGCGACGGGCAGGCAAATAAATCCTGGTGGCGATGTCGACTTGTATAACTTGTATAATTGCTGATGCGATTGTGCGGTGTCAGCCAATCAGGCCGACGAGCTCATCCTGAGGGCGCGGTGTGGTGTGGTGCGATGCGGCTCGCGAGCTGTCGACAGCTTGCCTTGCCTCTGGGAGGGCTGCCGGGCTTGTCGGGCATGTGACGACGATGATGACGATGATGATGGATGTCCGGTCCAGGATGTACAATGCACACAAAGCACGTCGGGGATGAGAGCAGCCGCGCTCGACGACGGATTGATTGGATGGACGGCACCAGGCCAGCCCCAGACCGGCCCCAGACCCCAGCCCCGGCCCCGGCCCCAAGCCGGAATGCATGCATGGGCAGCCAATCACCTGACCGGTGCCCGTTCATCATGTGAATCGATTCGCCCGTCCGCCCGAGTTGACTGTCAAGCTCACCTGGGGTTTTCGAGAGCAGCTCAGCCGGGTTGGTATAGCCTTAGAAATATGTACACAGCGAGGCTTAGGTGAGCTACGTGTGGGCATTAGGAAATAATACAGCCAATAGAGTTACAATGCACGACCCACCGGTCCCAGGTCAACTGAGGTACGACCCCCCAACCCAGCTGAGCTCGTCGCGAAAACCCCAGGTGGTCTACAGACTGGTCCGGCCAGCCACTTTCCGCCCGCGAACATGGAAGCAACCAGGGTCCAAGCCTGCCTCTCAACCACTCACTCTCTCACGCTATTGTGCCCACGACATCAAGCGCTGTGCATACATTCGAGGCTCGTCGTTGTTCGACGCCAAAGTGCCCTTGTACCATTTTTACAGTGACCACCCGGAAAGGCGGACAAAAAAAAATCCCTGTCCTTCCAAGACAACCCGTGGAAGATGGGCCGAGGCGCGTAGTCACTGCGGCCCAATACATCATCATTTCTGTTGTCCTCCGTGTTTCCTGAACCGGCCCAAGCAGATGGACAATTCTAAAAAGAAAAAAAAAGGGGGGGAAACCGCCCAAAAACCCCCAAAAAAACCAGTACAGGATGCCCGAGTCGCGTCAGACATCAGTGCCCTCCTCCGCATCCCCGTTGACCAGAGCCGAAAACCTGCTGTCCCTGCCGTCTCTCTACTCGTCGTCGTCGTCCACGACATGTCGCCGCCTTGATCTGGAGGACGGCTCGGCGGAATCAACCTCGTCTCCCTCCGCATCCTCGTCATCGGCCGCCTCGGCCGTCCTCTGCCTCTTCTTACGAGCCCGTCGTTCCTCCTCGTCGTCATCGTCCAGGAGCTCTTCTTCCTCATCATCGTCCTCTCCCTCGCTGCCCATGTCTTCGTCTTCGCTGCCCACCACGAACCCGTCGTCCAAGTTGTAGTCCTCGCGGCGTCCAACTCCCTGCGGCAGATCATCGTCAGAGTCATACTCTGGCCGACGTCTCTTGGGTTTCGCGGACCCCGGAGGGCCTCTCTTTCGTCCGGATCCGTAGCCACGTCCGCCCTCTAGATCTCCGATGGACAGACCCCCACGCCCGGAGCGGCCCAGTCCGCCATCCAGCTTCAGGGCGGCGTTTTCGCGTCTGCGCTGCGCCTTCAGTCTCTCCTTCTCCGCCATTTCGGCCTGCTTCTTCTGCAGCTCGGGATCCCTGGTAGTGCGGATGATGTTGTCCCCGTCCTTTGCGGATTTGCTGGCTTGCGCCATCCGTTCCGCCAAGGCTGCCAGGGCATCGTCTCCCACCGCCTTGTTGGGACGTACGTTGAACTGTTCTGTCAAGTGGCCCACGGTCATGAGAAGGTTGCTGCTAAGCTCGGCGGCAGCCGCGTAGTAGTGGCCATCGTGGAGCTCGTTGTAGGGCTTGCCAGGGCCCGGGGCGAGAGATTTCTTCTGTATTTCGTAGTGCTCGCCGCCGACGGAGATGGTCAACGAGCCATCACTCCAGCGATACACGTTTGTATTGCTGTGAAGATCTCCCGTATTCTGGTCTCTGCGCACGCGAGCGACGTGGATGTGGCTCTCCGATTTCGCATTGGCCATGTCGAACTCGGACGGAACGAAGGCGTCGGGATCGTACTCCTCGGGCAAGAATTTGATGAATTTGGGGACGCGCATGACGCGAAGCTGGTCACATTCTGTCAACTCAAGGGCGCAACGTCCGGCGGGTGCAGTGCCGTTCATCTTGACGTGTCATACCGTTCCATCCCTAGGATTGGGGATCTGATGGCGATACGTCTGGGTGGCCATGACGACCCTGTCTCGCGTCTCGTGAGGTTGGTTGTCGTCATCATCGTACGCTTTTTGCCTGGCGTCGGCATCTTCGTCTGGATCCGAGGCTAGATCATCGTCGAGGTCGGGCTCCCTCGAGGTCGGTGGCAGGTCATCGTCGCCTTCGTCTCCAAAGAGGTCGTCGCCATTCCCATCAAGCTCGTTGAGGGGCTCTTCAGAGTCAGACATGACGACGGTGATGTGTTCGGAAAATGGGCCGTTGTTTTTGTCGATGCGCGACTGAGGTTCTTGAACGTGCCTCTGCAGGAAGTGGAAGTTGCTTGGGTCGTGCTCCACTTTACCCGCCCTCTAATATGCTGCACTAAAAAAACGGATGTGATCACATCACATTAATCAGCGCTGATAGGTACCCTTATACGGCAACACACCCCCAACACACCCCCTAGCTTCTGGACTGTGCCTCGCTATCTAGAGCTATAGCGTACAGTACAACCCTTGAATTATTTTAAATCGGTGACTTGACAGGGGCTTTTGGACCAATCAAGCGTTCGCTTCGGAAAGTGCGATGACATGGTCAGGGATCTAAAGGTACATTAGGCACAACCTTATTTTTATATAGGCAAGTAAGTAGCTAAAGATCCCCTGTCATTTGCAGCAACCCCCGGCTAGCAACCTTGCCCGTGATCACGTGTGCGTCTCCGCTAAGAAGCGGGGCTTGTACCCATCTGCAAATAATTCAAGGGGTGTATTGTATATCCCGTACTAGCGCTAGGACAGTCATAGGTGGCTATGATTTACGCTCACAGGTAGGGTTCGAACAGTGGAAGTTGCAGGGATTCAGTGAGAATCCCCTCTCGGGCTCATAACTGTTGCGCGGAGACTGCGCGTGGCGCATACGATTAGGCAATTGTATGATTATTCAGTCTAACTAAGAAAATGTATACAAAGGAAAATGATTGTGCGTTTTACGTGCGTTTTGTGCACGGAATGAACCCGAGCACGTGAGCGGACCGATGATACGGACGTCCGACTGCTCATGTGAGCGTAGGCCTGACTCCACCTATGCTCCCCGTGCAACATTATCAATCCTGATTCCTCCTCGCTGCCGGCGTGCAGGCAAGTAGGTCCACGGGCACCAGGATAGTGCGTACATGATTGATTGCATGGCAAGGTGCATCAATACTCTCTGCATCAGGTGCGCTGTTCATCACGCAGCTACCCGGATCATAGGTATGGCAAGACAGAAAAACAGGGAGTCTTTTGCAATACCATCTGCTGCGCTCATGGGGTCGCTGCTTGTGTAGCAGCAGCCGCAGTCACCCGGGGAACAAATCACCTTTCCAGGAGAAGGAGAAATGGGTTTACTTCCGACATGAGAGTGGCATTACATGCACAGAGAGACCTGCCACCATGTCCCCCGTACTCGAGTACATCTCTCTCTCTCTCTCTCTCTCTCTCTCTCTCTCTCTCTCTCTCTGTGTGTGTGTGTGTGTGTGTGTGTGTGTGTGTTTTCTTCTGGAAAACTGCCCTTCTCTCTGCATCAGTCGGCAGCTCGTCGCTTCGTACTAGAAAACCCTACAAGCACAGGTCCCAGAATGGTGCAAAGAACAATGGCCCATGTTACGCCAAAGGAAAAGTCTTTGACAAGCGAGTGAGCCAGACGCCACAAGCCAGCTCTTCAAACATGGCGTTACACAAGGCATTCCACATTATGTGTATAGAGACCATCTTGGTGCTGTGATGGAGAATCCAGTCGAGGCTAGTAGGCAAATAACGACGGTAAGTTCGGCACACAAAGATGAACCACTCAACAAGAAGAAGAAGGGTGTTGGAAAGCGGTCCAGCGAAGTACCGAAAAGTCTTTTATAAAGGTGCAGTCCCCAAGAGGCAGGTTTTCTCTCTCGTCCGTGGGCCAGGCGCCATACCATCCAAATCCTCGTTGTCCTCGTTGATAGAAAGGCTTGGGGTGTTGTCATGTGCAAATGGATTCGCCATCGAAGGGGTGAGGACAATGAAGCCAATGGACACCACTGATGGGAAGTATACGAATTGACATAGTGACAGAGGCGCCTTCCTTTCCGGTAGTTGGTACAACTCGTACTCCAACCAATCCAAGATCGTGTTCCAAAGAAGCAGCAGTTTGTAAGAACAACAGTCGTGATTTTTTTTAGACCACTGCTCGCGAAGACTGTTTGTTCACGTCGGGCCTACATTGGTGAAATGAATGAAGCTCGGGCGGCCAAGCACTGCAGCGGCGGGTCGTTGGTGAGGATCACGAGAAGTGGTCTCATGCGCATGCTGATGGACTTCAGACACGTCGACGATGCGCCTTCCGGTTTCAGCCATCGATATCAACGTACACCAAGGTTCTAGGCGCGCACTATGGTAAGTAGCATAAGGCGCCTTTTCATTCCAAGATAAGAGGCCGAGATGCTAGTCTTGACGCTTGGTTCGAGCCATCTTTGACCAGGTGTTCCGCAAGCAATGCCTAGCAGTATCCGGCCACTCAAGCCCGCAGCAGAGCAACTTGTCCCACAAGACGTTGACGGCATGGAGCAGCGCCGGACGCCGAGGCTGTATCAAAATGACGGCGACGCGCGGTGCATGGTGAGGGAGAGACGGCAAAAGACTGCCTTTGACCCTTTTCTGCGCGGATTACTGCAAGGCGAAGGAGGCACGGTAAAGTGGCAGTGGTAACGTTTGGTTCTTGTGTTTGAGCAGATTTATACAGCGAGGTCGAGGCCAAGAGGTCGAGGGCTCCATGCTTCTTTGTAGAAGATTGGGCGCCGGGGTTGGAATTGAGTTCCGGCTCTTGGGGGGGAGGGGAGGGGCTTCGTGGAACCGAGCATCGATTCATGTTGACGAGTCGAGGGGGAGTTCCGTCTGGGAGTCGGCCCGGCCTAGGCATCGTCAGCAGCCCATGGAGAAACGAGTGGTATTGTGCATAGGGCAAAAGATGGAGTGGCTCCGGGTCCGGCCGCGGCACCGCATCGTCCGTTTCCATTCCATGTCGACTACATGTCGACTACATGTGTATGTATGTGTGAATGTAGGTGGTGGGATGGACTGGAATGGAATCACTTGTCGTCTGGTCCGTCCAGAGGCCACAGGCCAGAGGCGTCGGGTCCAGTCCCTTATGTCCACTGGTCCGGCTGCAACTCCATGGCAGCTCCATGTTTGCGGCGAGTCAGTGGCTGTCACTGCAGCGTCGTCTCCCCACCATCCCAGCCACTAGCGGCCCCCGTCCACAACCCCGTCCTCCCCTCTCATCAGAGCTCTCTCCCACATGCCCCAGTGCCCAACCCGCCCGAGTCTCGCCTCCTGGACGCGGTTCTGCGCCCCTGCTGGCTTGGCTGGGCGGGCTCACTTGTTCCCGACGGCGGCCGGTGCCTTGCCTTGCCTTGCCTTGCCTTGCCTTGCCTTGCCTCTTTTCTTTCTACCAGACCCGACGCCACTATTCCGCTCTCGCTACGCACAACAAAAAGACTCGACTGTTTTCAACATCTGCAAATCCCCCCATCGTCATTGCGCCATCAATTTCGTCGACCGTCCCGCACAATACTCCCTCGGGGCGTCCTGGGCCCTCTGCATCCCTTTACATCGGCACTCCCGAGTCCTCCACTTCACCTCTTTTTTCCAATATGTCGAACCTGTTCTCAGGAATGTGAGTAACTAGCTCTTCCCATGTCTTCCAAATCGGCGATTCCTACCCCCCGGGGCAAATCGATAGCAACGTCTCCTTTTTACCTCGGAAGCCGTCGACGTCTTCTTGTTCTGCTGTTTCAGGCGCGGTGACTTGGCTTCTACGCAGGACGACAGCCTCCCCGGTAACATTGATGTACGACGGAAGCTTGCGTGCGGACCTGTTGGGACATGGAGTGATGCGACCTTGTTTTTTTATTTCCCTCCCCGGAGCTGGTTCCATCGGAGACGACAACGGGGGAACTTTCGTTTTCGCGGAAAGATACGACATGGTTTGTGGATCGCGGCAGCACCTCACCAACCTGCTTGCCGTCTCTCGAAAAGCAACTATACTTTCCCACGTCTGCGCAGCTCTCGTCTGGACCTCGCAACCGACCTGGCACATGGGAACCTCATAATACGAAAGCGTATAGCAAGACGGCACGAGCGGTATTCAAATGGCGGAGCGGAACTGTCGGTGGCCATGGAGACAACTTGAAGGACATGGCGCATGGTCAAGGTGGCTAATGAAGCGATTCTAGAAATGCCCGATTGCGCGGCGCCTCAACCAAGCCGTCCGGCCAGAAGAGCCCACCTACTTCGACTGGTGGTCAACCGACGCCCATAGACACAGCCTCTCAAGGAGGCCAGTCGTCGACCAATTTTGCGCCAAAAGTCCCTCCGCTGCCAAATTCTCCGTCTCTCGCACAAACGATCGGTATGGACGAATCGAGTGGCGTCATGTCTTCCGGAGACAACATCATCAGAAACTACACGTTGCCCCGACCACTACCCATGTGGCTGAATGCCAACTATGTCAAGCATATCGTGAAGGGAAATTTTATGACGCTCAGTGCTCGGCCAAAGACGGTTGAGCAAGGAGAGTGGGTTGCTCACCAAGGTACGCAAGACTTGTGGCGGGGAGTCGACGAGAGGAATATATATACAGGGATACATCGATTGACCTAACCACTCGAACCAGTCGTTGAGCACTACCGCAATCTCTGGAACTTTGTGCGAGTTGTGCATGAGAAGGAGGAGGATGGAACGAGCATCTGCAACGCGACTAGTTGCCCTCGCATGTCGGCTGGAGCGTACGTTGTGCTAGAAGCACTTTTCTCTCTCTCTTTTTTTTGGTTTTCTTTTTTTTTAAAGCCCAATGCTCACAGTTACGCAGAAGTCATTCCTTCACGTGGCTCAACAACAGAAGAGAGCCCGTCGAACTCCCAGCGTGTGAGTACATGGCGTTGATGCAGCGCTGGATTTCTGGAAAGATTGACGACACGAGTATTTTTCCTACGGACCCCTCGGGCGTCTCATATGCTCATAACGCTAGTGTGACGACGACGCCTCTGTCACAGCTGACCAACCCCGGAGAAGCCGAGTATATTGGCAAGCGCTCGGGCTTCCCTGACAAGTTTGTGGAGATTTGCCAGATGATCTTCCGTCAAATGTTTCGTGTCTATGCTCACCTGTACTGGGCACATTTCACGGAACCATTCTACCATTTGAATCTGGAAAAACAACTCAACAGCTGCTTCTCGCATTTTTTGCTGACGGCAACGGCCCTCGATATGCTCAAACCGCAAGAGCTGGAGCCAATGCAGGCCTTGATTGACCTTTGGGCCGCCAATGGGACGTTTCCGCCCGAGTCCAAGGCGTACGAGTACGCCAACCTGCGCGCCGGCGAACGATTGCTTCAGCTGTCTGCCGCGGCCTAGCAGAGCCATGTTTTTCTTTTTTTTTTTCGTCCATGTTTTGGGGTGGGGTGCGTCGGATCTTGTTATGCTCTGGACGTCGCTTCTTGGGCACACCATCCACGATAGACGACGGACCAGCATGGCTTTTGCGTGCACGCGCTGGACACAACACGTAGGTTTTTTTTTTTTTTTTTTCTTTTCTCCTCATGATTTCTTCAAGTTGTTGTTGTTCGCTGCGGGCCAGAGGAGCAGCGAGACGGGGTTTTCGATTCTCGGCATATCAAGGCGCAGGAGATGGGATGGAGGGCGGCAAGGGGAGGCTGAGGAAAAGGTGTGGGAATTTTCAGACTGTACGCGTACCCGGGGTTTGTAAACTTGCAACATAACATGTAGAGGACTGGATCAATCCAGCAAACTTGTCTCTTGATACACTCACTGTATCATCCCAAGGCCAGCCAACAAACCCGCAACCCGACGAGTTCTCAACCCGACAAGACGAACCGACCCAGTCGGGCAAAACCCCGCCTCCACCAGATGCAGCACAGCCCCCTTTACCCGCCACGGATCCGACGCCCGCTCGTGACGTCAAAGACGTGTCCTGATGCAAAATGGCGAAACGCGCTTGCAGGATCCCTGTCTCGATCCCCCCCCCTGGTGACGCGCGGGAAAGGGGGGACACCTTTGACGGCTGCAGAGCTATGCTACTTTGCTCCTGTTGCGTTGCTTGGAGTGTCGGGTAGAGCGTCCGAGGGACATGGCGCTATTTTTGTTCGATTTCTCATTGATGGTGGAGATGGCTGGGCAATTTTTTTTGGCTTCTTCCTTGGTTCGCTGCGGGGTCATGGGTAGTTGCCCCAAGGTTTTACACCAAATCATAGCAAGATGCTCGGAAACCCGGCACCACACCCCCCTCTCCCCCAAGAGAAGGCATCGAGTGGTTTTATTAGTGTGTTTGGCCGCTGGTACGTCGCCGAGTACATACATATACGTATGTACGTACATACATACATCATGGACGCTCAATCGGCGGGGGCCGCCCAAGTACGGCTGGAGTATTTATAGGCTGCGAGGATAAGATGTATGTGCATGCTGTATTTGCTGCATACATACATACAACATACATACATACATAGGTATGTACAGGCACCACTCGTGCTGTCGGATAGGGTGAAGCTGATGAATCATGGACGTCTAATCTCACCATGTCCATCGCTCCACCTCGAAAGCTTCCGCAGTTCCAAGACGCGTAATCCATCCCACGAATGTGGATAACCTACCTAGGAGGTACAACATGTGCATCATATCGTTTTGCTGCACCAAAAAAAAAATAAAAGAAAAAAAAAAGCTACTTGCCAAGTCAAAACGAGGCCGGCCTCCCAAGGTTCGACCCGGCAAGGCCGAAATGGGTCAACTACGCTTAATTGAGTGCCGGCCGTTCTCCGACTTCCATGACACCATCCATGCCAAAGCACGGGCTCGACTCAGACTCGGGGCTAGTGATTCCATCTGCATCATTGAGCTCACCAAAGTTCACACCAGCCGGAGCGACTAGAGGCCAAGTCCCGAGACCATGCCGATGCTAGTGCATCCCCGGGGAGGCGGTTCAGACGCTGTCGGGACGAGGGTTTGGCGCGGCGCGAACCAAGTTCAATAGACCCCAAAAAAAAAAAAAAGAAAGAAAGAAAAGAAAAAAAAAACAGTGCCATGCCGAGAGTCTCGAGAGGTTCTTGCATACAGACGGCGGCACGTCGGCGACGGGACGGTGTCGGAGCGTGAGGATTGTTGGCAAAAGACGGCTGCTTGGCGGCTGCGCCAAAAGCGCGCCGTTGCCATTCTTTTTTCCCCATTCCATTCTTGGGATACGACCGCGTGAGTCAAGCCAGACGGCCGGCCAGCCTCAATGGTTGCTGGTGCTGCTTGCAGAGAAAGAAAAGGGAATCTGGTCAAGCGCACGCCTGCACCGCGACATCCTGCATCGGTCGCAGAGGGCGGGGGGCACGCTCGATGCCCAACACCGTCGGAAGGCGATGCAGAGGGTAGTGATGACGGGCCAGGAGACGACGAAGCTCGGTGGAATGAGGAGAAACGAGACACACCGACTGAGCAAGGGGATTTGGCTGCTGGCTGCTGGCTGCTGGCTGCTGGCTGCTGGCTGCTGGCTGCCTATTATGCGGCCCGGAGGCACGGTGGAGCGGCCGATATCACCAAGGTCAATCGTGGTTGGATCACGAAAATTGAAATTGTGTATCAAGTAGTCCAGTCGGCCAAGCAAGAGCGGACACACACCCCCCCCCCCCTCCTATCCAGAGTCCGAGGCAGAGAGCGGGTTGGCGCCTACCACCCGAATTAGACTCGAGCCGGCTCTCAGGATGCCTCGAGCGGACAGAGGCCGAACAAGGCCGCCATTGCACAAGCGCGGGCGCTCGAAAGAAATCCCGCGCGCTTGTCGGCTGGCGGATGCCCCGTGCCAGATGCTACATAACAAAAAGGATAAGGACATTGTGAATGGTCGAGGAGCGGCGAGGTGCGGAGAGGGCCGGAGAGGGCCGGACTGGGCCGGACTGGGCCGGACAGGTGCGGAGAGACTCGACGGATGGACCACGTCGCATTTTGGGCGAGGGGAGGTGAACTTTTGGTCGGGTGGTGGTGTCGGCCGGGAATTATGGGTCTTTATTTACGGTTGAGTCTGCTCCGTCTGATCAAGCAACGAGGTCGACCATGACGACGGACGACAATCGACGGACGACGGACGACACCATCAATCAGGTACCGCCGGGCTGCGAATCTGCGGAGCGAGTACTCGGTGCCTCGCATGCATACTACGTCAAGTTAAGAAGTAGGTACCTACCTAGGTACATAATACACACGCCTCGCCTAAGCGGGGAGGTGCCATGGCCGTTGTTGCTGCGAAGGATTGTACAATTGGACAGTGGGACGGGACGGGACTCCCTCTGCTGAGCGTGGTCTGCAGTTGTTGTTGCCGTTGGCCTGAAAGTGATCAATGCCTCAATGTCTCAATGCCGCCTGGCCGATGCAGCCTACCACCTACCAGGTGCGGGAGAACGAGGCCGAATCAGGCAAAGCCCAGTGCCTGAGGGCGAAACCAGACGGACTTCTCGACGAGAAGGTGAACGCGCCCACCCGCCGGCCGGCCAATCCGGTCAAGTCTTTCATGTCTTTTCCATGTCTCGTGTCTCATGTCTTCCATGTCGTGCCGTCTCCGGAATCAACGCCGGCCGGCATCTAGAACGCGCCCTTGCGCTCTCGTGACCGCCGTCAGCATGCGCCCAAGGCCACGGCCACGGCCACGGCCGCAGGACGGGGACGGGGACGGGGACGGGGACGGGGACGGGGACGGGGACGGGGCCGGGGCATGGGCCGAGGCTCGAGCCACGGACGACAGACAACGGACGACGGCGGTCGACGCGGTTTGCCCAGTCAGGGCGACGGCCGAACGCTGTTCAGGCGCGGAACGGAAAGCAAACAGACAGACGAGACTCTCTCCTCGGATGACGCCAAGCGTGACCTTGTGCCACAGGCAGCGCAGGGCAGGGCAAATGGGCTGTGAGGCCGTTGCAGAGCACTCCGAAACGCGCCGCGTCACCCCGTAACACGCACGAGTGGTCGTTGACGCGGTGGGTGTGGCTCGGCGAGGAAAGCCCGCGGGTTGTGGTGAACTCGTACCTACATGTATAAGTATGTAGGTAGGTAGGTACATACATATGTACGTACATACATAAGTATGTAAGTACTTAATGTATGTACATGTTCATAGTCGAAGTGGTTCGCCGTCTTCACAAAGTCGTCGTCATGCTTGGGTAGGCGGCCATTTGTGCCCAACCTGCCACCCACGAGCCAACGGCGCCATCAAAAACGATAGTATCCACGATCACTCCGGCTCCTGGGCCCATACGCGCTCACACCATCCATTTCTCGACAGATAGAGCTTACCTGGTGGTCTCTCTTGGGCCGCACCCTTTGTTTGATGGCGAAGATCTGGTTTGGTCATTTCAGCGCGATATGATATTCATATGCCTACGCGCATCGGAGAGACCAACCCGACATGGCTCGAGCCCAGAGCCGCGTGCATGCGGCATACCTTGTTTGTCGTGTTGCTAGCCCGGTACTGGAGGTCAGAACGGTCCGACAACAAAAAAAGTACCATGACACGGAACATGTGCATCTCGCCATCTTTTGTGCCTGCCATCACATCATGACATTACTCACTTGGACCAAGAAACCAGAGGACGAAAAAAACGTACTCGTGTGATAAGTAGACATAGAGGAGTCGGTCGGTCAGTCGGTCAGTCATGTGGAAATAGGGAGAACGTGGTCAGTGGGCTGCATTCAGCGGTCGGGTCGGCGCAATGGATCCTGTGCTTACATGGTCCCGGACTCGCGGCATCGTAGAATGCTCCGTGATAGGTGCAGTGTCCAACGCCATGCTTCAGTGTCGGGAAAATTCCCGCTTGCAGTTTCCATGGCTGGGCAGCAGCAGCAGAAGCAGCAGAGCAGCCGCACCAGGACTCGGAGCCTCACTCACTCAGGGACGACAGGACTGGCGTTGGAGATTGCGGCCCAAGGCTAGATAGAGCACACGGGTTTGGCCCGAGGAGTTGACCACGAGGGCTTGTCCGGCGCGTCTCGGATTCGAGAACCGTGTCTTCTGGGGGCGTCTCTCTCTCTCTCTCTCTCTCTCTGTGCATGAGCGGACCGAGGGTGGATGGCCGGATGACGGCGTCCGAGGAGTGAACAAAAACCCTCTGGGCGTACATACATGTGTATGTACTTTGCGTGGGAAAGACGTGCAGGTCGAACAAAACGTTGCAGGCGGTACATGCAGCGATCGCCAGCAGATGTTGATGGTGCTGGACGTACCGAGGCTCGTTGAGTGAGGCAAGAGCCAACGGACGAGGTTCCCCGCGGTACCTTGGGTCGCTCCTGCTGTTTTGCAAAACCACGGCGTGCAACGAGGGCAGGCAATCTTTGGCCTGGACCGGAGCCCTCCAGTCTCCCCTCTTCCCTCTCCTCCCCGCCCCGCCCCGCCCCGCCCCAGGCGGGGTCGGATTGGCGTCCTGGTGTCTGGTCTGATCCGGCCCCGCAGATGGCAGCGGGCGGGAGCTCCCATGTCATGAGTAGAGCGGCGCCATCCATGGACCAAGTACCGCGTACCTTTTCACTGGGCAGGTGCAGGTGGGTGGTTGGTTGGTTGGTTCGATGGATGGATGGATGGATGGATGGATGCCTCGGGCCACCGCGCTGCCGGCCCGCACTGCCCACACGCCCCAGGCCGCGTCTCCTCGTCTTAATCTGTACCCCCCCCTTCTTTTCCTCACCCCCTCCTTACGCACCCCACCCACCCGCAAAAAACCCCCAAAAAATCTCTTAATCCTGTTTTGTCCCTACGTCCTCCATACAAAGCGCGAGATACGCCCCATGCCATGCCGATGCTGCCAATGATGTCTGCCAAAGCCATCAATGTGATGCCTTGCCTCGTTTCTCCCACACCAGACCCGTCAAGTCGTCCAAAGCCCGCACGACTTGGGTAGGTAGGTAGGTAGTAGTTAGGTAGGTAAAGTACATACATAGAAAGGAGACCAACTCGGTAAAAGAAGAGAGTGTTGAGTTGAGTTACAAGCCCTAGGACGGCAGCAGGAGCACATACATAACCTATCTGCCTCCTCCCCGCCCACATCCGGATGCATGGTGCATCTCCTGTTGCTCACTGCGAACCACCATAATTGTTGGGGCAAGGCCTTGTTGCTTGTTCCCCTTTCTGCCATCCGTGTCCTGTTCCCCCTTGTCCTCGACGAGAGAGGGCGAGTGCCTCGTTGTTACTTCGCTGCTCTTCCTCCAGGCGCGCAGCGCCCTCGTCGCGGATATCAATCGAAGCCGGCGCATAGGACGCCTTTCTTGGACGCAGCCTCGTGAGATTTTTGAACGTGTGAAGCGCTTTTGTTTTGGGGAGGGGGGATTGTGTGAGTCGAAGCTATTCATCCGTCTTTTGCCGTCTCTTTTCTTTTTCTTTTTCTTTTTCTTTTTCTTTCCCCTTTTTTCTCTTTCTCTTTCTTTTTCTGTTTCTCTTTCTCCTTTTTCTACTTCTTCTCCTTCTCCTTTCAAGTAAAAAAAAAATCAAAAAAATCACCACTTGCACCAACCTGTCCAACCCCAAAAGCCACCCTCGAGTTCGGATCCAAAGGTTGTCTGGGCGATATCTCTGCATTGCCTCGCCGCCGCCGCACCCACACAGACCCCGCGGAACCCCGGTCCGTCGGACGGGACAGGGACAAAAAAAGGTCGAGCTCCTTTGTATTTTGCGGAAGGAGGCGTCTCGGCAAAGACCAATGTTGCGCTTGTCGTCCCGGCACCAGCCTGCTGGATTCAAACTCCGCGTCGCCGTGCCTCTCTGCATCGTTCGCATCCACGATGTGTGGTTGCCGGTGCCTCACGGCCGCGTCGTATCGCCTGTTTGGGAGCATCACGTTCGGGTGCCGACGCCGGAAACTGACAAGACTCTCTGCTGCTAGATCCAAAGAAAAAGAAAGTCAAAGAGAAGAAAAATAAGAGAAGAGAAGAGAAAAAGCCACGGCTCCTGACAGTCGCCGATCGCATAGTTGTGCATTGTCCGCGTACCGAAGTCTCGTCGACGATTCCTTCCACGACCCAACCCTTGTTCCGCCGGCTGTACCTCTCCCTCCCTGTGCACATCCCGAGTGCTTTGCTGCTTTCACTGGTGTCGGAGTCATCGGCATGGCCTCACAGTTCTGCATGCAACCGTTCTACAGATCGACACCTCTCACCGTCGACACCCATCACGCGCCACAAAAGTACCCCGACGAAGACGACAAGAGTCGCATGCTGGACGACAATCCCATGGAGCCCAGCGTCAGCGCCGGCGCCAGCGCCGTCGACTCTGGACTGGAGCTCTCGCCGGCAATGGCGAATAGTCGGAGGGACTCGTTCGCGATGGGAGGCGGCCTGTTCTCACCGAAGCCCGAGGAGTGGCCGTCCGTAGACATGCAGTCGGTGCCGTCGAATCCTTTCGCGGACCAGCACGGCGGCCATCATGGCAGCAGCCACAATCCCTTTATGCGGCTGGATCCGACCCGCCGTCACGTCTTCCCTCCGCCGGGCCATCCCTGGGACATGAGTGGCGGCGCCGGCAGCACCCAGACGGCGATGCAGCAGTTCAACCAGGTCCAAGGCGCCTTTGACGCCGGCGCCGTCATGTTCCAGCGTCCCGTGCCCGGTCCCTTTGGCAACGCCGGCAACCCCGGGAACCCCGGGAACCCCGGCAACATGTTTGGTCCGTTGAGCGGCGGCGAGCAAGCCATGCCGGCGTCTCCTCCGAAGCAGTGGATGGTGTCTCCCCAGACCATGGGCAAGAAGATGCAGCCCAGCAGCCCAATGATCCCCTCTCACAACGACCTCCGAAAAGGCGATGGGGTCAGGAAGAGGAATGCGCGGCTCAACATCCCTTCGGAACGCAACCTGACCAACATTGACTCGCTCATTTCTCAGGCGAGGGATGACCAGGAAATCAGGGAGCTGAAGCAACAGAAGCGTCTGCTGCGGAACCGCCAGGCGGCGTAAGTAAACCTTCTTTACCTTCTTTTTGGGCACCCGCTCCCTCGTCGCTAACACGGTTCCGCCGCCAAAAACAGCCTCGACTCGAGACAGCGGAAGAAGCTCCACACGGAGCGCTTGGAGGATGAGAAGAAGCAGTACACGGCCGTCATTACCGATCTGGAAGAGGAGCTGGCGGCGTTGAAGCACAAGCTGGACGTGCTGATGCAAGAGAAGAACAGCATGGTCGGCTACATGGAGAGGATGACGCTCGAAAAGGAAGACATGATCCGCACCCACACCGTCGAGACGGGAGATCTGCGCAAGAAAGTCAACGTTTTGACAGACCACGTCCAGCAACTGGAGGGCCGGACCATTTCCAACACGGCCTCCGCTGCCGCTGCCGCCGCCGCTACGACGACATCGACGGCCTCGACGGCCTCGACGGCCTCGAC
>SRPY01000209.1:0-45621 GCA_018360145.1 Claviceps africana
TTTTTTCTTTTTTTTTCTTTTTTTATAAATAAAATAAAACAATTTAAGGCCTAATTTAATTATATATTAGTACTAATATAAATACTAAAGTATAATATATTAGTGGTTTAAAGTAGTAAAAGTAAAGTAATAAAGGGGCCTATATTAAGCCTATATTAAGAATTAAAAGATACTATTATTTACTATTATTTCTTTTATAAAGTAAAGGTAAGTTAAAAATATAGAAAGTAATTAATTTTAAAAAGCTACTTTATTAAGTATTATATAAAGTTAGGCTAATTAAGGGCAATATAAATTTCCTTTAAGTTTTAAATTAAGCTTACTTTAAACCTTAAGGGATAAAGGTAATTATATTTAAAGTATTAAAAAATAAAGTAGTAAATATCTTTATAGTTACTTTAATAGTAATATATTAATAAGTTTATATTAAAAATATAGTAAAAGTAAAAAAAGAAATTAAAGCTAATTTTTTTAATATAAAACTAAACTAAAGCTAATAATTTAAACTTAATAAAGTAATAGTAAAGTTAAAGTACTTTTTTTTTAAAGTAAAAGTTTAGGTTTTATTTAATTATAGTAAAGTACTAACTTAAGTATTAATAAGCTATTAAAGCTTATTTTTAAAGCTATTACTTTTTTTAGTTTAATTTTAGCGTTTTAAATATAAAAAATATAGTAAAGTTTAGTAAAGGCTAAGTTAAAAGTAATGTATAGTTAATATAGAGTTATCTTTTATATTAAATATTATATTAAAAATAAGTTGCTATTAAAGTATAGGCTATTTAAATTTTATTAACTATTTTATTTACTTTAATTTTATTATAGAATTATTAAGCTTAATAGTTAAGGTATAGGTTTAAAGAAGGGATTATTACTTTAATTTTAATTAAAAACTATAGTATAGCTTTATAAATATTAATAATAATATAAAGATATTAAGTTTACTTTATAATAAAGGCTTTAATAATACCTTTAGCTATACCTATATATTTAGTTAAGGTATAATATAAATTTATATTATAGCTAATAAAGCTTTAAATAACTTAAGTATAAAAAAGTTTAAATTTATATAGTAAGTATCTTTAAGTAAATATAGAGAGTGTAGTAAAGGTAAGTTATTACTATATTAATTTTATAGTAAGCTTAAGTTAATAAGCCTTTTATTAAAGTTTATAGTAAATTTAAATATTAAGGAAATAGGCTAACTATATTAGCTAAACTGTTATAGTTTTAAATTAAATTAATATTATTATTAATTATCTTTTTTTATTAAAGTAAATAAGTTTGCTTTTTTATAAATAGAACTTTAAGCTTAATTTATAGAACTATTTTTAATAAACTACTTAAGTAGTCTTAAGTTAAGCTTAGGTCTCCTTTATTATATAGCTATATATTAAAATATTAATATTATTAAAAAAGCTAAGTATTAATATAAAGTTAACTATTATAAGTTTAATATAAAATAAAGTAATATAAAAAAAGAAAAGAATTAAGGATATAAAGGACCCTTAAGGGACCTCTATAAGTACTATATAAAGGGCTACTATTTAGCTATTAAATATAAAGTAAGCTTTATATAATATAGTAAAGGCTTAGGTTTAGTATACTATTTATATAAAAAGACTAATAAAGACTATTATATAGGTAAGTTTTATATAATATATTATATTAAAGGTAGCTAAAATATTAAGCTAAAGGAGTAATATAGTATTATTATAATACTACACTATATATATAGCTTTTATTAAAATAATAAAGGCTATCTTTATAAAATAATTAATATAATTATTTATTTAAAGCTTTAAAAAAGCGTTGCTCTCCTTAGCTATATAAGTAATTTATATTACTATTACTGCTTTTAATACCTTACTTATAATATTAAAAAGGGAGATTAGTCTTTATATATTAATATACTTTCTTTTCTTAAGTAACTTTCTTAGCTTATAAAGAACTATAACTTTAGCCTTTTAAAATAGAGTTAAGTAGTGCTTAATATAGTAGTATATATTAAATAAGTTAAAAAAAATACTAATAAATAGTTTATTATAGGCTTTAAAGAACTTTATTAAAAGCTTATTAAGTTTAAAGGCTTTTTAGCTAATTAGTCCTTTAATTATATTATATATCTTTAAAGCTATAAAAAGGTCTTCTTTTAAAAATATAGTAGAGTTAAGTCAAGGGCTAAAATTAGCTAATATATTATTTATATAAATAGTTAAGGTAAGAAAGAATTTATTAAAAAATACCTCTACTTTATTATAATAAAAGGTAGCTAAAAGTATACTATTATTATTATAGTAAAGGGTTAAAATCTAAGTAATTTTAAATAATAAGCTACTATAAAGTTAAGTTTATTATTTTAGTTTTTAAAGGTTACTTTTTTTAATTATTATATTTATTACTATATAGTATTAAAAGCTATATTATTCTTTATAAATAATTTATTTTTAATTTAAAGCTATATTAATAATAGCTTACTAGCTTACTTTAATATAATAATATTATTAAAGTCTTTAAGTGTATTTTATATTATAAATAGCTTTATAGACCTTAAAGGTTTACTATAACTATACTTTAAAGGTATTATAAAGGCCCTTTAATATAAAAAGTATAGTAATAATAATAAGTTTAGCTATAAATTATATAGTAAAGGAATTAATTTAGTAAAGGGTATTAAAGATAGTTAATATAAAAAAGGGATAAAAGTAGTATACTATCTCTATAGTAATAAGCATTTTATTTATTTAAAGCTATTTAAAGTAGTATAGAGTTTATTTAATAGTATTAATTATAAAACTATAATTATAAAAAACAATATAAATAAGCTATAAAATATAGTTAAACTTAATAAAGTTTAATTCTTTTAAAAATTAAGTTTAAAGATTAATAAATAACTAAATATAGTTAATAGTGCTATCTCTTTTACTTTATACTTATTATATTATTTTACTTTAAAGTATAATAAGTTTAAGTTATTACTAAGCTATAACTATTAAGAGTTTATTACTATTAAGTAATATATAGCTATATTAGTTTTAAAGGGGGTAGTATTAGTTAAAGTTATTAATAAGGATATAGTAGTGCTATAGTAGTTCTATAAAGAAGTTATAGAGGGGAGTTATCTAGTTATAGTGGTAGGTAAAAGAGTAGACAGAGTAGATGTTAATGTTGTAGAGGGTTATAGCGCACCAGTCAGTGCCGGACCGTGTCGTCCACGAGCCGGGGATAAATAACTCCTTTATAATATAGTTTATTAGCTATATTAATATCTTTAATTTTAAAAATAAAAGAGGCTTATATTATAATACTATAAGGTTTTTATACTATAACTTTAGTAATACTACTACTATTAATAAAAGTAAGGTAGTAAAGAATATTTTCTTTAATAACTTAATATATATAATAAATAAAGAATCCTTTAATAATAATATTAAATATTTATTAATTTAATATTATATTTAAGCTAAAGGTAGTTTAAATTTATTTTATATTTTTAATATAAGGTTAAGCTATATTTTTAAAAATAACTACTATATTACTACTATAAAGGCGCTTTATAGCTACTATAGTGTTTTTATTTATAACTTTATTAATAATATAAATAATATCTTTTAAGCTATATTATTTAACTACTTTACTAATTAAGTTACCTTTAATAATAGTCTCTTTATAAATATAAAGTAATACTACTATAGAGGTAGCTAAGTAAATAAGCTTATTAGCTATTAAGGTAGCGTTATTAGCTATAATTTTAGCCTATATTATAGTTAATATAGTTTTAAGTTACATAGCCTTTTTAATTACTCTTTTAACTATTACTTTAAGGTTAATAGTTATAACTAATTTTTAAGGGTTAATAAATTACTTATAATAAGCCTATATTATTTTTATATTAATAATATATAAAATAACCTTTTAAACTCTTTTTAGTAAAAAATTAGTATAAGTTTAGTAATTTTATTATATTTATATTATAAATAAACTAGTATTTAGTCTTAAACTATATTAACTATAGTATTAACTTAATTTCCTATTATAAACTTACTATAATAAATAAAGAAATTATAGTAACTTTATAAAATACTATAGTTTTCTATATTAATATTTATTATTATTACACTACTTATTATATTTATACTTTAGGCTTAATATACTATTATAAAGGGGGGTAAATAAGTATAATAAAACTTTTTATTTGCTTTTTAAGTTAATTTAAGTTAATTCTATAGCGTTATTGCAGTGCAGGCGAAATCGCGAAAGTTTTTAATTATTAATATTATATTACTATAAAAAATATAAAAAATATAAAAAAGTAAAGAAATAAAGATAAAAAAGTAATAAAAAGATTTAATTATAAAATAGTTTAAAGCTAATTTTTAATATATAGATTAAAAGTTTAAATTTATATTAATTTAGGTTTATTATTTATTTATATATTTCTTTATTATACTTTATAGTAAAAAAGTGCCTTTATATCTCTAAAGTTTTTTAATAGTTTTTAAATTAACTAAATATACCTTTTTTGATAAATTAAAATATTTTATTATTTACTTTAACTTTATATATTTTATATTATAAAGATCTTCTTTAGATTATATTTAATAAAGTTTAGGTTATTCTTTAAAAGAAAAAGAGTTAAATTTAGCTAAAAGTTAATAAAAACTTATAATAAAAGTAAATTAATAATAATATACTTAAGGAGGTTAATATAAAAGATTAAGTAAATACTATAAAGAATATTAAAGTAAATAATAAATAATATAAATATATTAAAGATATAGTACTTTACTATTATTTGATTTAGTTTTTATAATAGTTTATTTATTTTAATATATTAAAGATTAAGCTAAACTATATCCTTTATTATAAAATACTTAGCTAAATACTAAAAGTAATTAATTAAGTTTTATTACTATTATTAAATAAAATTAATTACTACTTAAACTAATATATAGTATAGCCTTTAATAGAGATTAAACTTATATATATATTTAAGATATAGTTAATAAATAATATATTAAATCTATATATAGCTATATTAATATTTACTTTAATAATTAAAAAGGTTTAGTTATTTAAAGCTAATTAATATATTAAAAGGTAATTAACTTAATTAAACTAAAAAAACTTAACTATAATCTATAAAACCACTTAAACCTTTTAATTAGCTTATTTTATACCTTTATTTATTTAAAGATAATAAATAGCAAATAAAAGCTATTTTATATTTATTAAAAAGTAAAAAATTAATTAAAACTAATTTATTTAATTTAAGCTTTAATTTAAAATAATTTATTTAAAAAACCTATAAAAACGCTATTAATATAAATAAAATTATTTTATATATACTTTAGTAGCTATAGTAGTTATTACTTTTAGTTAAATAAACTTAAATAACTAATTTATAATAACTATTAAGTATTATTTTATTATTTTATTTATAGCTAAAAGGTTTATTATAAAAGCTATTAATATTTAAAATTAATAATAGTTTAGCGTTAAAATTAATTTAAAGAGGCCTTAATAAAGTTAGTAACTTTTATAATTAATATAGTAGTAGTAGTTTTAAATAAACTAAACTATATTTTAAAAGAGATGTTTTTAATAATAATTTTAAATAAATACTTAAAATATAGTATTTTTACTTAAGTAGTTAAGTAATAAAGAACTATATATATATTAAATAAAGAATATAATAAGTAGCTTATAAATAAATACTTAAAGCTAGCTTTAAAACTATAGAGCGCTATAGATATTAATTTAGTAATTTATAATTTAAATTTAAGTTTCTATTATATTAAAGAATTATTATTTCCTTTATTAAACTATATATTACTTAGCTAAATAAAAAGAGTTTATAGTAATTACTTAGTTTTATAAATTATATAAATAAATATTTAAAAAGATTAATAAACTTAAGAATAGGCCTATATAAAGGAAATATACCTTTAAGGCTTTAGCTAAACCTTACTTAATATTAATATTAAAATAAACTAAGAGGTTACTAATATATATTAAAGCTATAAAGAAATAGTATTTTAAAGGGGATTTAAACTTATTTTATTTATAATATAAAAAGGTATTAAATTAAAAGGCTTAAGCGCTAAGTCTATATTAAAGCTTATAATTAAAGAGAGATAATAAATTTATTTATTTTACTTAATATTTAAATATTATCTAAAGTACTATAAAGTATTTTAAGTTTTTATAATTTATAAAAACTATAAAGAGGTAAAAAACACTTTAAAGCTTTATAAACTAAGCTTTAAAGTAAAAGCTAATACTTAGTAGCTCTTTATTATAAATAATATAGTTTTATTTAACTTTAAAAAGTTAAGCTAAGTAATATACTATTAAATAAAGTATACTCTCTTTATTATATTAAAAAGGTATTTCTTAAAGGCCTCTTTAAAGGTATTTACTTTATTATTATATCTTTTTTAAGGTTTTATTAAATAAATATTAAGGAAGAGATAAATATATCTTTAAGCTTTTAAAATAATATATTATATTTATTAAACTAAATAAATAGTATACCCTTTTATATAAATTAAAGAAAAGGCTTTATTAAGCTTAAAAAATTAGTAATAAAATTTTAATAAAAGTTTATAAATCCTAAAAAGCTTTATATTTCTTTAACTTATATTAAAGCTTTTTATTACTAAATAGTTATAATTTTTTTTAAATTAAAGTATATTACCTATCCTACTTTAATAATAAACCTTAAGTATTTTACTTTAATAACTTTAAAGCTATACTTAATAATATTAAAGTTAAAGCCTACCTTTTAAAGATAATAAAGGACCTTTTATATATATTATATATAATCTTTTTAAAAGTTATTAATATAAATTACAATATTATTTAAGTATACTATAGTATATACTTTTAAGGCGTCCTTTAAAGCTTTATTACTATATTATTAAAATATAGCTAAAGCCTTTATAAAGCTAAGTAAGTAAACTAGCTATTTAAAAAGTTTAAATTAAGTTTAAAACGCTATAAAATACTTATAGCCTTTTATAACTTAAAGGTAGTAAAATATAGCTTAAATATTTAAGTTTATAAATTAATAAGCTTTAAAAAGTAAGTAAAGTATTTCTTTTATTAAAAAAAAGGGGTAATAATTTTAATTTATTACTTTATTAAGTATATAGTAATTTATATAAAACTACTAGTTATTTTTAGCCTTTTAAACTAAAAGTATTAATACTATAGCTATAAAGAATAAAATATATATTTAACCTTTAAAACTTTCGCGATTTCGCCTGCACTATAATAACGCTGTAGAATTAACTTAAATTAACTTAAAAAGTAAATAAAAAGTTTTACTATATTTATTTACCCCTCTTTATAATAATATATTAGGCTTAAAGTATAAATATAGTAGGTAGTATAATAATAATAAATATTAATATAGAAAACTATAGTATTTTATAGAGTTACTATAATCCCTTTATTTACTATAGTAAGTTTATAGTAGAAAACTAAGTTAATACTATAGTTAATATAGCTTAAGACTAAGTATTAGTTTATTTATAATAGAAATATAATAAAATTACTAAACTTATACTAACCTTTTTATTAAAAGGAGTTTAAAAGGTTATTCTATATATTATTAATATAGAAATAATATAAGCCTATTAAAGATAACCTATTAACCCTTAAAAACTAATTATAATTACTAACCTTAAAGCAATAGTTAAAAGGGTAATTAAAAAGGCTATTTAACTTAAAACTATATTAGCTATAATATAAATTAAAATTATAGCTAATAGCATTATTTTAATAATTAATAAGCTTATTTACTTAGCTACTTTTATAGTAGTACTATTTTATATTTATAAAGAGACTATTATTAAATATAACTTAATTAGTAAAGTAATTAAATAATATAGCTTAAAAGATATTATTTATACTATTAATAAAGCTATAAATAAAGACACTATAGTAGCTATAAAGTGCTTTTATAGTAGTAATATAGTAGTTATCTTTAAAGATATAGCTTAACTTTATACTAAAGATATAAAATAAGTTTAAACTATCTTTAGCTTAAATATAATATTAAATTAATAAGTGTTTAGTATTATTATTAAAGGATTCCCTATTTATTATATATATTAAGTTACTAAAAAAGATATCCTTTACTACTTTATCTTTATTAATAGTAATAGTATTACTAAGGTTATAATATAAAAACCTTATAGTATTATAATATAAGCTCTCTTTATTTTTAAAATTAAAGATATTAATATAGTTAATAGACTATACTATAAAGAAGTTATTTATAAAGTTAAAATATTTAAAGCTAAACTATATAATAAAGCTCTCTATTTATACTAATATTATTAATACTTTAAATTTAGCTATATTACTATATACTGAACTATAATTTTATATTATAGCTATTATATTACTATTAAGCACGCTTTTAAGACTAATTACTTAGCTATTATAAATATCTTAGCTTTAAATAAAGCTTAACCTAAGCCTATAAAGTCTTTACCCCCCCCTCCTTTAAATATAATATATTTTTATATACCTTTTTATAAATACTATTTACACCCTTTACTAAACTCCTTTTAATAACTATAGCTAAAGCTTAGTTAATAGCGTACTAATTTTTATAATAAATACTACTTAAGGCTTAACTTAGGCCTTTTTAATACTTATATCTATTACTATATATAGGTTTTCCCCTTTATTCTAAGGTTTTTTCTATATAGGTTACTAAGATAAGGTACTAGCTAAGGGCTTTATGCCCCCTAGAGTAAATAAATAAATAAATAAATAAATAAATAAATATATTTAACCTTTATTTATAAAGTTAATAACTTATTTATAGATTTTTAGTAATTAATTCTAAGGTATATTATATAAAAGGGCTTATAAAAGTTTTAAAAGTATATTATTTAAGCTTAACTTAAAGTATATATAATAATTTATATATCTTTAATATAAAGAAAGAACATTAGCTTTATTTTTTTAAAATAAATCTATAAAGTTATAGAGTTTTAATAAAAAAAATTAATATTAAGTTTAGTTTAAAGAATATTACTATAAAGAGAAAAAAAATAAAATTAATCTCCTTTAAGCTTATAGCTAAAAATTATATATTTTTATAAGCTTTAATAGCTTACTATACTATAGCTATATAAACTAATTTTAAAATAATAATAGTAGATTTATTAATATATTTTATAGAAAAAGGTTTAATTATTAAATTATTTTTACTTTAAATTATTAGCTAGTTCTAAGCTATATAGAGTTTAATATTATTTTAAATAAGCTATAAAGTGCTTAAAATATAGTTTTAAGTTAAGCTTAAAATAATCTAGGCTACTATTAAGAATATTTAGCTATTTATATTTATTTAAAACTAAATAAAGTAATATATTTAATAAGTAGTTTATTTATTAAAGAGTAGTATATTAATAGCTTTAACTACTATAGTTATAATATATAGTTAAGGTAAGGCTATTTATATAAAGCTAAGTTATTATATTATTTTTTTACTTATAGTTATAAAACTATTATAACTATTATTTACTTATATTAAAATAAATAATAAATTATTATAAAAAAAGGGAAAAAGAAAGGGTTTTATTTTTATATTTAATTTAATCTTTTAATAACCTAAGGTATTACTATTTATAATAAATATAAAGTAGTTTTAAATATATTTATTCCCTTTAATAAAGTTTACTTAAAGAGAGAGTTATTTTTTAAGCTTAATATATTTAAAGCTTTAGTAAAGTTCTCCTTTATTATTATAATAAAGTAAACTTTAAATTCCTTTTATAAGCACTTTATTTAAAGAAAAGAGTATTTAGCTACTATATAAAAGGCTAAGCTATATTAAAAATATTAATTTACTTTATAATAGCACTATATTTTAACTATAAAAACCTATATAATTTAAGCTATTAATTTTTTAAAGTTAAAGCTTTATTAACCTTTACCTTTAAGCTTTATAAAAATAAACTAAAAACCTATAATATTTATATTTATTATTTTAATATTACTATTATAATTTTAAAATAATTTTATTTAATAAATAATATAAAACTTCTTTTTAAGCTAATAAAAGTTAATATTAAAGGTAATACTTTAATAGTATATTACTATATTAATATAGTTAATATAGAATATATTATAGTTAATATAATAGTTATATATATATTTATTAAGCATTAAATAAAGCTTAATAAGCTTAATTATATTTACTTACTTTAACCCCTTAGCTAAAGTTAATTTTTATTTAAATTAAATATAAACGTCTAAAAACTATTCTTTTAAGTATTAATATAGCTAATTTAGTTTTATAATTATATACTTTTATTAATAAAGGTTTAAAAATATAAAGCTAAAGTAATTAAAAAAATAAGCTAAATTATAAATAAAATCTATATTAACTGTAAAAAAAGCTAAGACTTTATTTTAAACTTTAGATAAAAGGTATTAATAAATATAAAACTATTAATTATAATTAATGCTAATAAAGTTTTAATTTATATTAAATTTATAAACTATAAAGCACTTTTATACTTTAAATAAATTTTACTTTTTATTAAAAAGTTCCTTTATAAAGAGGGGTTTATATTTTAATTTCTTTATAATTAATTTAAAGGTAGTCTTTATTATTACTAAAGTAAAGAATTAGAAGGTTATTAATACTACTTTTTATAGTAATTTTAATTATATTACTTACTATATTATAAACTTTTAAAGTTAATATAGCTTCTATAGCACTATAAAAAATACCTATAGTTCTTTAAAATATTTCTATTTTATTTTTAATTAATTTTATTATTAATTTATAATAATTAAGTTAAAAAAAGTAAAGATTAATATATATTATAAATTAGCTTAAAAGTATATTACTTTTTAATATTAATAAAGTTTATATTAATCTTACTCTCTTTTAAAAAAGAGAGAAAAGTAAAGAGAAATTATTTTAATTTATATAAATATTTACTTAAGTAAAGGCTTAAGGTTTTATTTAGCTTTATTAAGTCTTTTTTATAAAATTATAATAGTTTTACTAAGTTATCTTTATAGAACTGTAATAGTTCTATTATAGCTTTATAACGCTTCCTTTACTGTTACTACTATATATCTGAGCTAGTAGCTTAGATCTATTACATAAATATATAAAACTTAACTTAACTTTAATAAAAATAATTATTAATACTTTTTAAGACTTAATTTATTTATTATATTAGTTTATTATTTACTTTTCTAATTACTTCAATTTATTAAAAAATTATATTGTCTTTAATATATATTAAACTATAACTATAATATATATATATAATACCTTTATTTCTATTACTTAGCTAAACTGTCTTATAAATATTATAGAAAGCTATTATACTTTTAATTTCATTATCCAATTAAGTATAATATATTTATGTTATTTATAATTTATCATTTATAATTTATAGTAACCTTTTATAATAAAAAACTAAAGTAAAAGGTTTTATAGTAACTATTTTGTAGTAATTATGTAAATATATTATAATTTCAAAATAATTCTCTTTTAATTCTATTTTATATTTATTTGAAGTATTTAGAAACTTAAAAGTTTAAATTTAAATTTTATAAGTAGTATTTAATTTATATATAATTTCGTAATACAATTACTTACTTAAATTAAAATTTATTTTTCCTCTAGCTTTAAATACCTATGTATTAATATATTAGCTTTAAGTTAACTTTTTTTTTAAATTAACTTTTTTCAGATCTACTTTTATACTTTTTTAATAATTATTACTAATAAGCTTAATATATAATATAACTACTTATTATAGTAAAAACCTTTATAAACTTAATAAAGCTTTATATATACTACACTATATATTATATATATGTTTTTCTTTTTTCATTAAGGTTTTTTTCTGTATATATAAATGAATAAAAGTACTAAATAGTAGCCTTTTAGCTACTTGGTGTATTTATAATAATAATAAATTAAAGTATTAATAAAGTATTTTATTAATTTAGTAAATATATTTAGTAATACTCAATAAATAAACATAATAAAGGGTAATTATTCATTAATATATTTAGTATATAATATTTCTTTTCCTTAAAACTATAAGAGTTAATAATAATTATCTTCAATATCTATAGAAATATATTTAGAATACCACTAACTTATAAATGCATCAATTATGCCTTATTACTTTAAGGTGCTAAACCTAAGGTTGACATTTAAACAATTAGACGCTATGAGTTCTTCTACTATATAAGATATGTTTTTAGGCTAGCTAAATAAAACCCATTATAATATCTGCAATGATAAATATATATAGTGGGTCGCGGAAGGTTTTTGCCTAAGCTAAGGTATTATAATAATTTTATTTAATTTTACTAACTAATACCTTTTCTATATAAATATATAAAAAGTCTTAAAAACTTAATAAATATAATACTTTATTAAGTTAATTATAAGTATAATAGATATTAAATTCTTATATTTTTATTTTATTTTAGGTTAATTAGATAAAATGCGGAAAATCCAATCGCAGTACTTCTGCTTAGGCAAAAACCTTCCGCGTGAGACTGTATGTATGTCATTCCGGTATAGTACTAAAAAAGCAGTCCACGGGGAGAGTGGCTAAGGCATGGCACGGTTATCGTTATGCTTCGTGACCCTAGAGACTTGGATTTGCTTTGATCTACAAATGTACAATTCTTGTGTTTCTAATAACTTCTGAGACTTTTCGGTGCATGTGCCGTTATGTTTCATCTTCACCTTCGCTGTGCGCTTCATCTTCACCATCCGACACCTCCTCACCGAGTTCCCGAAGACGAACCTAGATGACAAAATGAGTTGGACAAATCATTCCCGCATTTTGTAGATATCGGACGGACTCACTTTATATCTGGCAACCTTTTCTTCTAAATCCCCAAAGACTATGAGTAAATCATCTAGCTCTGATTGTGCCGTCTTTTTTGCCGCCATTTCCTGTGACAGTTTTGTCTCGGCCTAAAAAGATGAGTTTCTGTTGTCCGCAACTAAGCCATAAAAACAAAGCTTCTAGAGATCGCTTACCATCCTGGCTTGTTCGTGTACTTCTTGTAAATTGGCAGTCATCTTGCCGAGCTGCTCCTTGAAGGACTCCGCCAGTGCTTCAATTTCTTTCCTCTTATCGACTTCTGCCGCTAATAGTTTGCCATTCTGTTCCTGAAGACCTTGAATCTCCAAGGTCTTGTTTCTGCTAGCCTATGCGGTTTTGGTCAAACTTCTGCTCTACAAACGTTTTACAAGAAACTCACTTTCATCAGGTCGACCTCGAGACGATTGATTGATGCTTTAAGATCAGCTTCCTCTGCCTCGGCGCGCAGCTGAACTCGCTCAATTTCGGACAAAGCCGCCTTTTGTGCTTGAATCAAGTCTTGCTGATGTTTCGTTTCTCTCGCAGTAATTTGAGCCTGTGTTAATGCAGCTTGTCGTTTTTGCTCTTGTTCCATCGCGACCTGCTGCTGATGCAATTTCCTGCGAATCGCGTGAGTATCAATTCTAGCACAAGGCCAGCGCCACATACCGAATATTTTCCTCATAGTGGTGTTCTGCGTCCTCTAACGCTTTCTTCATATGAGTAAGCTCCATTGAAAGCTCATCCAGGGAACGTTGGTGAGCTGCCTCGCGATGCCGAAGTGCGTCCTCGAGAGATGCTCTTTTGCTTTGCATTTCCTCCAAGGCACGTTGTTTATCCTCGACTTGACCTCGAAGTGAGTCCACAAGCTCTCGCGATATGCCTTTCTGGATGCCATTAGTAACAACGGAAATTTCGAACTCTGGACTTCTGTCGATAGACCTTCTAATCCGACTGTAGTTGTCTTTGACAAAATTGACAAACGACGCATCAAAAAAGACGTCTGGAAGAGCATTGTTATTAGATAGACCATATTTCTGTAAAGTTACCTCGAAATCTCGTAGAAGCGGATGGACCCGAAGGCGATTCAAGAAATCCAGGTACTGCTCTCGATCCAGTCTCTCGATTAAAATGGAATATAAATTTGATCGGGGAAGGGGAGAATCTTTAGTCGAAAATTCGTACACAACACCCAGGAGCATTGCGCAAAGCCCTTGGACTATGCCACCCCCCGGAAGACCCGGCTGTAGAATGGCTTGAATTAGGCTCTGAACATGACTCCCCTCGGCTAGAAAATCGTTCACGGCATCAAGGTCTTCAAACGTCCAACTCAAGAGCAGCATCAAATAACCAATTAACACCCTGGCGTCATCACCGCGAGAAATTCCAGATATAAGATGAGCCGTAATTGTCTGGATACTTGTGACAACCTCCTCATCTTTTGAGGCATCACCTTCTGTGACACCGAGTAACGCTGTCTTTGCAGTAGGATTATCGTGCAGTAAATGAAAGGTGATGACAGAAGCAAACCATTGGCGGTATGGATCGCGGGCATATTTACTTGGATCTGGCCGTAACAAAACGGCTAGGATATTCGCGGATTCGTCGTCCTCGGAAGCATATCCCTGAATCGCTCGCGACAGGAAGTGAAGTCTGACCACAGAATGATCTGAAAGATAAGCTTTCAGACATTCACACGCAGAATATCGTAAATCGAAAAGTTGGGCGTCACATGAATTGAGCGTCAGATCCAGCAAACCATCAATAACGTATACCTTAGCTAGATTTCCGATGTGGGCGCCTTCCGCGCTAGCGACTGGGAAAAGAGGTGCTGGTACCATGAACTGGGCGAAATCTTCTTGTAGTGATTTAGAGCCTCGAATCATGTCACCGCAAGTGGCCAGAGCCTGTGCGCGTGAGTTATGGTCTTCTTATCCACGGTCTCGACAGATTTCTCTTACCTCTGCCTTGATCGCGATCCGACCTGAACGGGAAAACGCTAGCTGAAGCGTGTTGCAAACCAATCCATGTTTCCAGAATGTTTCTTGGTTTATGGACATGCCTGCCGAGCCAGGGACGAAGAAAAGGCGGAGGATTGCAAGAAATGCGTACGTATTTCGATCGCATTGCGTCTGGGCCCATATTGCGACGTCCTCCTCCGCAGATTGGGACCTCAATAAGTCATCAAGTAGGCTAGCTAGACTCGAGATGCATCCTGATTCTCGAAAGAGGGATTGGTTCGAGACATTCCCGCGCAGGAGATTGGCCAAAAGAATCAGACAATCCTCAACGGTTCGACCTCCATTTGAAATTGAACCATCCATAGCCATGATGGCAAAAATCCGTTCGAATGCGTTCTCGAATGCGACGAGTTTTTGAAATTCTCTGGAAGTCGGAGTGAGAGAGGTCAACAGACCAATGCACTCGTCTCGTACTGCTTCCCTCTCATCTGCGAGAGTGGCGACCAGCCTGCTGATTCCGAGCGGCGCGGTGAATATGCACTCCTCGGTTCGTTCGGTGCGCGCGGACAAAATAGCCGAAAGCAGCTGCAACGAGTACAGACGCGAGTAGAAATCGCTGGATTCGACAAAATCCAGTAGCAAGATAATATTCTCATGGCGCTGTGTGAATTCGTCGGCAAGCCATAATAACACCTCATCTGAGGCCTCGGGACTATCCTCATTGGGGTTGAATAATAACAATAGTGTTTCCAAGGTCACTTTCACGGTGTCGACATCGTCGCCGTCCTTGCTCAAGCTTCCGATGAGACATCTCAGTGCACCAGAGGCTACCGAAGCAGGGAAGTTTTTGGCAAAGCTTCGCAAGCCTAATATCGCAGCTCGTCGGTCCTCGAGTAAAACTGCAGAGTTGAGTCGCCCGCTAAGCACCGTTATCGTCTCACTCACAGATTGTTTAGCTGGTGTCGTCCCAATTGAAAACATGATGTCGAGTGGAGCCGCGCCATTGAAGAATTCAGAGGCGCGCGAAATCAGCTACTCCCTTGCGCCAAAGCTCCCCTAAGAGAGCGCGATCGGTGCAAAGGGGTTTCGTAACCGGACTGGAAAGAAGCGGTGATGGTTTCGAAACGAGTGTGGTAGTGGCTACCTTGACGAACGTGGCGTTGAAAGAAACTACTGATATGCGCGCAACGCCAATTCTCCACTAGTGCGACTTCGCACTAATTAATTATGCTTAAGTTAAGCCCTGAAGTACTCAGAGTTTCGCCCTTATACTTATTAATAGTATTATAGATAGTTTATATACTAAGAATTGTTTTATTTTACATAATTCAATAGGATTTAAACATTATAAAAAGCCCTCTATGGTTTAAGATATTTCATTACGAAAATATACTAATAAAAAGAGCATTGCAATATAAATTTATATTGTATTTTTTGCCCTTTTATGTATTTGTATTGTTAATTCTTTTTAATGTATTGTATTTATATTGTATTATATATTCAAAAATTAGCTATATATTATATTATATATTGTATTTAAATACAATATAAAATACAATGTAAAATACATTTATGTTAGTAGGGAAAATTTAATTATTTATTATTATATTTTATAGATTTAAAGCTATTTTTATAGTATATATTATTATTATTTCTATACGCTAAATAGGCTGTTCACTAGCTTAATGTCTAATATCTCTACTACTTAATTTATATTAAAAAACCCTTAATATAAAGAGAAAAACCTATATATTATTATAAAGTGTTTACATTAAAGCTAATATAGTTTTAAATAGTTATTTATTATAAAAGTTTAATATATAATTAACTTAACTTAACTAGCTTTATTAAAGAGTATATAGTATAAATAATATTTTTAAAATTTTAATAGTAATAAGGCTTAACTTAAACTTTATATTAAATTTATTTTAATATTAATTAAGTATTAAGCCATTTTTTAAATAACTAAATATACTTTACACTATAAAACACTATATTAGTTTTTACAATATTTTTATTATAGTTTTCAGTTAAACTTATATTAAAGATTATAAAATTATTTTAATTATATTAAGCTTATATATTTTATATGTTTTATACTATATTATACTATATTATAAACTATTAAGAGGCTAAATAAAGGCTATTTTAATTAATGTTTATATTAAAACTATATTAAATATTAAAACTTATTAAATAAGCTTTATTACTATAAATATATTTAAAGTAATTTAATTTAATGTTTAAAAATTAAATTAACTATAGTAGCCTTACTATAAATTTATATTAAATACTTATTAAATTAATTATAATAATAAATATTAAAATCTTTTATTTTAAAAAAATAAAGAAAGTAAAGGTTAGTTTACTTTATACTTTATATAAGTTAATATTAAGGCTTAGTTAAGTATAAAGAGAGGATAATAACTTATTAAAAGGCCTTTAACTTTTAATTAACTAGCTATTTTCTAGCTACTTAGGATTAGCACAATATTAGGGGTCCGCGCCGGCCCTGCGCTAGGGACCAGGATATCCCGCGCCGGAAGTCAGGGAAGGGGGGAGCACTCACAGTTTTGACTGGATTTAGAGGGGGAAAGGCCTGCAGCGCCCCTAACCTCTCCCACTAACCCTAATGCACTAGCTACACATTTTTCGCGCCCTTTTACGTTTCCTTATACACGCTACCTACGCTATCTATTAAACTTCTTTTAGTAACTATAGCTATAAGCCTAGTTAATAATGTATTAATTTCTATAATAAACACTATTAAAGGCTTAATTTAAGCCCTCTTTTATATTACTTTTACTATTATATATAGGTTTTTCTTCTTACTCTAAGGTTTTTTTTATATAAGTTTTAAAGTAAAGGTACTAACTAAGGGCTTTATAGCCCCTTAGTGTATTTAGATAAATAAATAAATAAATAAATAAAGCTATAAGGCTAAAGAGGCTAGAAACCTATAATTAATAAAAATAAGCGTTAATAATTTAATTTAAAGCTTTTAAAATACTTAATTTTCTAACTAATTTTAAAGGGTTTTTTAGTAATTTAAGTAATTTTAATTAAGCTATTATTTTTATACTTTTAAAAGATAGCTATTTTAAAGGCCTTTAAGCTACTATAATTTAATAAAATAACTTTATAAAAGCCTTTAATATTTTAGAAAAATAATATTTTTAAAGTATTAAAATATAATATAGCTTTTTATATTTTTAATTTTATAACTTAAATTTTTATAGCTTTAAAAGATCTTTAAAGGGTTTTAATACTTTATTTAATAATTTATTAATTAAACTAATAATTTTTAGCGTTTTTATAAAACTTATAAATTAAGTAAATTAATATTTATAAATATTAAAATTTACTTTTCTTTAATAAATAAAAAGGTTATACTTTACTATAAAGACTAATAAAGCTTTAAAGGTATTTGTAAAGGTATTAAATTTATAATTCTTAATAGTAAATTTATTAAAAAAGTAGTAAAATAAAAGTTTTATAATAATTAAAGC
This sequence comes from Claviceps africana, assembly GCA_018360145.1. Taxonomy (NCBI): domain Eukaryota; kingdom Fungi; phylum Ascomycota; class Sordariomycetes; order Hypocreales; family Clavicipitaceae; genus Claviceps; species Claviceps africana. Next base: position 18,355 of record SRPY01000209.1, read on the forward strand.
TTTAAATTATAAAGCTATAAGCTTAAAAAAATTTATATATAAAGGCTTTAAATAAAATAAAACCTTTAATTTTATAAAATAAATAAAAATAAATTTAAAAATAACCCTTAAAAAAATAAAAGAAATTCTAAAAGCTCTTTTAATAAAAAGAAAGGTAAAAGCTAGCTTAAAAAATCCTTTAAAAAGGCTAAAAATAAGGCTTAAAAAGGCACTTTTATATTAAGTAATTTTAATTTTATTAGTAGCTCTTTAAAGCTTTTTAAAAGATTTAATAGCTTTAGTATTAATAGTCAGTTTACTACTTTTAGTAATTTTAATAGTATTATTAATATTAAAAAAGACTTAAAAAATAAAATATCTCTTAAAGCCTGTTATTTTAATTATAAAATAATAAAGAATACTTTTCTTTATAATATAGGCTTTATAGTATATTTAATTAATTTTAAAGAGCACTTTATAAGCTATATATTTTATAAAAAGGGTAAAGTTAATTTTATTTTTATTAATAAAGAACCTATATATTTTAAAGAATATAGAAAAGCTAAATTCTTAATACTTTATTAATAAAGCCTTAACAAATATAGGCTGTTACGTAAAGCTTTAGCGACCTAATTCTTGCTAATTAGGCTAAAAGATCTCTGTAACCTTAGTTGAGAGTTTGCAGTTATACAAGCCCTTATAAGGCATTCTAATATATAATAGGTGCTAGGGTATAAATAAACTAATAGTTTATACTAAACTAAGGGAAATCTTCTAAGTTAATTATTATTTTAATAAAACTTTACTTTAGAGCTATATTTATTATTTCAGTTTTTTAAATTACTTTAATAAATAAAAGTAATGTAAACTATAGTTTATTATAAGCTATATTATTTATTATAAATAACTTAAAATTATGTTTAAGCTACTTTAATTATAAGTTATTAATTATCCTTTGCTCATAATAACTACTATTATTATAAAGTGTATTTTATATTTTATATTACTTATTTTATTTTATAGTTTTACTATAAATTTAATTGAAAGCTACTTTAAGGTTTATATAATACTATAGCCTTAGCTATTATTTAAAGTTTATTTATAGTTTATTTAATATATATAGAACAATTTTTTAGAGTATTAAAAGTAGCTTTTTAATAATACTTAGTTAAAATTATATTACTAATATTAAAGAAAGAAGGTTAGTATATATATAGAGGTGTAGCAGTGTAAATGCTATAAATTTATTAAGGGTATAAAGCTATAGAGAGGCTAAACTACTGTAGATTATATAACTATTTAAATTTCTATAGTATATAATATAAAAATATATAGTAAGGGGTAGGAATTTAAATAGTAGGGGAGGTAGTAGTATAAGTGTGTGTAAGTATAGCGTTTTGCTTATACCTCTAAATAGCAATACTCTAAAGGGATATATACTAATTTTTTTTATTCTATAAGTACTATAAGTACTAAAGGGTATACAGCGCTACTTCCTTTTTAAAATAAAATATTATACTTCCTAAGTTCTTAGAGGTCACGTAATTTAATCTAATTGAAAGCTAAAGAAAAGTGGGACCACCTAGATGTAGCCTTCTCGGCGTCAAAGAGATAATACCAGACGTGAACACTTGTGCCGGTGTTCATACAGCGTGGCTGGCGTGTGCCATGGCCATGGGAAACACGTTTCACAAGCCATGGGCACTTTTCAAGTGTCCTCAGGTCGTTTAATTCGTCACGACATGAGTATGTGACCTTCCATCACACAACTAGGGGAAATAGTGTCTGCATGCATGAGCGGCACGCGTCATCAAGTGTCGTGATAGCAGATTCAATTATCCCGGAACGTGAGCCGCCCTTTTACCCTATGATACATAACATCCATGAAATCAAACCCAAATCCCGCTCTAAACACCTTGCGTAGTCCCATAATGTGGCATTGTCGCTTTGACGCCGGGGGAACATGTACGTAAACAGTGTGGAAATGACAATATTGTGCATGACATGCGCTCTCCTCGCCTAACCGCCGAAACCGTACAACGTGCGTCCTTGTCGCTTCAGCGCGTAGACGACGTCGAGGGATGTGACTGTCTTGCGCTTGGCGTGTTCTGTGTATGTGACGGCATCTCGGATAACGCCTTCCAAGAATGTCTTTAGTACCGTGCGGGTTTCCTCGTAGATCATGGCCGAGATACGCTTGACACCACCACGACGAGCCAGGCGGCGGATGGCGGGCTTGGTGATACCCTGGATGTTGTCACGAAGAATCTTGCGATGACGCTTGGCACCGCCCTTGCCAAGGCCCTTGCCGCCCTTGCCACCTGCTTCCTGTCAGCGACCTTGATCATGGCAGGTGCGAGGGCTATCCCACTTACGTCCAGTCATGTTCAAGATGGAGAGGGGAGGAGTTGTGTGTGTAGGTACAAGAATGGATGGAGGAGATGTACGAGTCGAAGGGGACGAAAGTAGGTGGTTGAATGGAGACGTCGGATGGACAGCTTAAGCTAGAACGAAATTGAAAGGACGGCAGTCGCTGGGCTTAAGTACCAGTGGGCCAGCCCACAGATCAGTTCACACGGTTGCGCGCGGAATGCAGGTCGAGCCACGAAGACGCGTGGTGGGGGGGGGGGGGGGGGTTGTGCTCCACATGGGTATTAAAAAAAAATAACAATCCAGAATAGACGCCGGTTTGGACCAATCATAGTGCGCCAGGCGATGAGAAGGCCGACCACTATTGTGAATGAGGATATCGTTCGAGCTTGGATCCCATTCGGGTGAGTAGCCAATCAGCGTTTGTCTTGTTTTGTCGCGTTCTTCGTCAACGACCGCTGATGTCGCATGTCGCATGTCGCATGTCGCTTGTCGCTTGTCGCTTGTCGGCGCGGCCTGTAGACCCTGGTGCTTCGCCGCGGAGGGCCACGTCTGGTCTTGTCTTGCTGGTTTCTACCGGGATGTCTGTTTTCAATGGCCCGGGGACCGAGTGACGTATATCGAGCCCCATGTGCAGGCTTGACGACATGCAGTCCATTTGTCCGAGTGTGGAATGTGGTTTGAGTCGGCCGGCGAAGTGCGTTGATATGCCCGGGCGAATTGACGACAATTTCTGGTGCGACTATACCGTGCATGAACTCTCAATGCTTGTTTGTTTAGTCGACGATTGACAGGCACAGCATCCAGGTTGCACGTTATGTAACAACCGATAACTACTACTACCTACTCAGTACCTACCTACCTTAAGTACTTACCTAAGTACTTACAGCCACACACACATACATACATTGTACTTACACATGTATATACATGTAAGTGTATATGGATGAATACAGCAATCAGGGTGCCAGGCGGGACGGCCACAAATCATAGAGTTGCATTTCTATCTACGCCTATACGTTGCGTGTTGCTATGTCACGTTTCAATATCCCGTCGTCGCGGCTTTTGGGCCAAGACGTGCGCGTGGAAGCGACAGAGACAAAGAGTTGTCACGTATAGGGTGGCAACCACCTTGCTGTTTCAAGGCGTCGACGATGCGCCAGCCACATACTAATAGGGAGGGACACGGCAAGGAGGCAGGGCGTTGGCCGCGCCTTTGCCAGGAGCTATCCATGGGCAGCCCGCACTGCGTAATGATACTAGCGACATGGCACGTGTTGTTAGTGTTGGGAGTGGGTGCGACGCAAACAGGCCTGGTCCGCTCCCAAGACGCGCTTCGCGACCAAGAGCGTACCACAGTCACAGCGATGACCTCGCAGGGAACTGCCCGCTCGATACACCCGAAGCACACTCGCCGAATGAAGTGTCTCAAGAACATGCGACGTACACGACTGGCATCACGATACCATGAGAACAAGTGCCAGGTTCGGATCGCGCAGCGCTTTCCTACCCACGCAATCGCAGGCTGAGGCCGCTTGGGTCGGGCTGGGTGGGGACGGGGTGGAGGGAGGTGGGGTGCATTTCCGCATCCGGTAAGTGCTCTTCCCTGTACCGGCAAGGGGGGAAATGCGTGAATGCGTGAGGGTAAATCAGTACAAGTAACATACGGATCACCTGAGCGCGTTTGCGGCCACCCGCGCTAGCATTGCCTCTCGGGCGGCAGCGTGGTGTACCCAGCCAGCTAATAATAACCTAAAGTAAGCAAATAAGTACTGTATGTAAGTATTTTTTTTGTGCTCAGTGGCAAACCTCGAATTCCACATGCCAGCCCAGGCCTGCGCACGTCTCCACCCGACCGCCGCGCTGATTACCAGATCAGCTGCCTGCCCGACGCGACCGGGCCACAGGTATTAAAGCAATCCCCCCGCCTTCTCCAACCGACTGCTTTCCCTCCTGCATCACACGCCCACACATCTTCACACACCCGCCACACAACCACATCAAGCCACTCGTCCATCATCACCTACCACCATAAAGAATGGCTCGCACCAAGCAAACTGCCCGTAAGTCCACTGGTGGCAAGGCTCCTCGCAAACAGCTCGCCTCCAAGGCTGCCCGTAAGAGCGCACCATCCACCGGTGGTGTCAAGAAGCCTCACCGTTATAAGCCTGGTACCGTCGCTCTCCGTGAGATCCGACGATACCAGAAGTCGACTGAGCTTCTGATCCGCAAGCTTCCCTTCCAGCGCCTGGTAAGTTTTCTCCGCCGCCCACTGTATTTTTTCTTCATTGGAGAAGAAAAAAGAGACAGAAACGCGCCGGGCCCATAGTTTCGCCATGCTAATCCGTATCAGGTCCGTGAAATCGCACAAGACTTCAAGAGCGACCTTCGCTTCCAGTCTTCCGCCATCGGCGCTCTCCAGGAGTCAGTCGAGTCATATCTCGTTTCACTTTTCGAAGACACCAACCTCTGCGCCATCCACGCCAAGCGCGTCACCATCCAGTCCAAGGACATTCAGCTTGCCCGCCGTCTTCGTGGCGAGCGCAACTAAGAACAAAATCGCGGGTATGGCGTAGGAGAGGCGGCGGTCATGACTTTGCTTTCGTACGACAGAACTTTCGGGGTTCAAGGGACAACGGCGTTATAACAGGGCTTGCTTTACAAGGGTCGGAATGTATATTATGATAGGCTGGCGCAGCTTCAGATAGCTGGAAATACCAAGGAGCCGAAATGAAATTAATCCATTCATCGTTGTTATCATCGCCAAGAGCCTGCTCGCGCGCGCGTAGATATCCATCCCAGTACGCAGAAGGTGTCACGCGTAGTTGTGGTGATTGATGTGCTGCCACGAGAGCTCTATATCCACCCACGTCCGTCGAGGATAACCACCTTTCACTAGAAACACAAACAAAAGCCAACATAGTTTCCAATATGGGAATCCTGTCAGAAGCGCGAAAAGCCGTTTAGCATCGTATCGCCCAGCTTGAGGCCGCTTCAACGGCTGCAAAATCGAGAGATGGAATCGCATGATGCTTTGTTCGAGCAGTTACCTGCATGTCTCCATACGCTCGTGGCCCCGGCCATGCCGTCAGTCACGGTTTCCATCCGGTTGGGTCCATCTCGACGCCCTTTCTTGATAAAATAAACACCAGGTACTGTCCCCTTGCTTTGTAGAATTCAAGCCTTGCTGGACTGACGTTCAAGTCCGCTTCGTGCGGTCGCTTTGCTCACGACCGCCGACACGAACCTGAATGCGTGGCTGTATGCGCCGGTAGGTGCCGCGCTGGGTTTTAGACATTGCATGAGCCATCAAAAGACAACTGCAATAATTACTGTAGGGCATGGACGATAGGGTTCATGCCTGGCACATACACGCTTACGCATGTACATATGTATGTATGTATGTGCCTGCACATCACGGAGTATTCAGGTGTCTACCGACTTGGATCTATATTTGTTCGCTCCGTCCGAAGACCTGTCGCAACTTGGCCTGTGTACATACATACATATGTATGTATAACGTCCCAGCATCATGCCCAAGGCTGAATTGGCCTCTGCTGCAGCATGGTGAACCATGACAAGGCTGGCCGCTCCCTCTGCAATCGAAATATGACTCTCCATGACGAGGCAGGCAAAACCGCGAGACTTGCAGACTAGTTACTGATTCCAAGACGGACTGGAGACGCAACGCTCGGTTGAATCCTCGTTTGATTCTCAGAAGGGCCGCCACGCAAAGGTCTTGAATTTGCGAATTAGACGCGTAAAGAACTCGTACAACAAAGAGCCTGCACGCCTCGAGGCATTGTTTGTCTCCCGGTATTGGGCCTAGCCGTTTTAATACAGAACCCGTGAAGTTTTGACCAGTCGATGAAACAGCGGAAAGTTGAGGAGAGCAAAAATCGAACAAACCCCGTAGGCGGTACAAAGTCAGCGCCCCATACCTGATAGGTAGGTACCTACTAGGTACTCACTACTAGTGATCCACATATAACTTGTACCTGACTTTGTTGCTGACAAAGTTTGTCGTACTAACTTTTCGAGTCAAGAGCAGAAAGGAACTGCACACACATGCATGCGCAGACAGACAGCCGCCAGGTTAATAAACGGGAAATCATGTCCAACTCTACTAAACCGGCGCCAAAACTAGCTCGACGGCATGCTCTGGATGAATTGATTATGGAGGTAAGACGTGTCACAAAAATATTATCTCCATCACGATGCTACGGACCAAGTGGAAGTCGAGGGCATCTCGGAACAAATTCTACGTCACGTTACATTATTTCGACCAGCCTGCTGTTGCTGTGAAGATCCAAATTGCTGATCTTAAAATTTACAGACTAATAGCAGTAGTATTGTTTCAAAACGGAGTGTGGAAAAGTTGTACTACCCAAATGAAGCACATTACTTTCGCTATTTTGTCAACAAGTATCAAAGACGCGCTCCGCTTATCAATCGTGGATATTGGCTAAGGTTGAAAGCCATCGATGTCGTTGTTCGGCGCTTCCTGACGAAGCACCAGGGGCACAAAAAGAAGTTGATTATAAATCTTGGTTGTGGCAGGTGAGTCTGCTTCGGACAACAACCACTTGCTCATCCACCCTAACTGGTACATGTTCGTGTAACGATTCAGCGATGTGCTGCCTTGGCAGTCACATGCACGCTATACAGATCTTTGCGAGGACGTTTTGTTCGTCGACGTTGACTATCCCGAATTAATGCGCAAAAAGCGCTCCATCGTGCAAGACACCCCACAATTACGAGAGATTTTGGGCACAGATTTCGTCATCAATGACTCCGATGAAGATCCTGTCATGATACGAAGCAAAATCTATTGTCAAATAGGATGCGACCTTCGTGACCTTGACAAGATAGGGGTTATATTGGACGACCTGACTTCCTCATCTGGATGCCCCGTGCTCTTTGTAGCAGAGGTATCCATCACATATATGGACACTCATTATGCCGATGCGTTAATTCAGTGGGCTAGCAAAATTCGGAATTGTAAGTCTTCTTGGACCGAGGGCTGAAGCTCCGCTAAGATTCACTGCACTAGCGGAATTTTGCCTTCTCGAGCAACTCCTGCCTTACGGACCGGACCATCCTTTCGCAAGAACTATGTTGAGTCACTTTGACAAGCTCAAAACCCCGCTAAAATCAGTTGCTCAGTATTCAACACTGTCAAAGCAGATTGACAGATTCACTAGCCGCGGCTTCAAAGAGGCGAATATTTGGGACCTTTGGCAGGCATGGTCGAGTGAGGAATTCGTGAGCAGTGCCGAGAGAACAGCGTTAAATGAAGTCGAACCTTTCGACGAGTGGGAAGATTTTATGTTATTTGGTCGTCACTACTTTATCCTCCACGCATCTACTTCACCCGAATATGGCAACAAAGTTCTACAGATACGCGGTGACCCGATCAGACAACTAAGCAACATTCAGTGTTCTGTGGTCACGAAGTACGTACAGGGTTCGAAGAGGCGTTTTGGAGATACGTTTGCCATCAGTAATACGACAGGAGGTAGACTGGCTCTCAACCTCTTTGGACTGGTACCTGGCGGTCGCGAAGAGTCTTACGATGTCTACAGTCTCGACGAACAGAACGACATCCCATCGCTCCCAATAAAAGGCCCAATATCCCGTATGTGTCATACAATAACGGACATGGGCGACTATGGGATACTTTTAGTGGGGGGTCGCAGTTCTCCTGCCAATGCTTTGTCAGACTGCTGGATATTCGAGAAGGGCTCATGTCTCCAATGGAAGCCTACTCATACTTTGCCGGTGCCGTTGTTCAGACACTCCATAATAAGACTACGAGGAACACACCTGGCCCTCATCGCGGGCGGAAAAACAGGACCGTCCGACATTTCTGAAGATTTCTATGTCTTTCATCCTTCTAATGGCTGGCTCAAATGCAAGAAAGAGGGAGTGATACCTCAACCTACTTTTGGTGGCATTTTGTGTAACTCACCTAGTTCCGTTTCGGACAATGGTGTGCATTCAGGGCTGATTGCTGGGGGCCTCGACCTACAAGGTCGGATCAATCAGAGAGTTTACCTATGGCACTTGGACTTTAATACAGCACAAGTACGGACCGTCCCACCCTTTCCTGTAAAACTACAGTTCTAACCAAAGACCGTCGCACAGCCCTTGATTCGTTTCGAGATATGTGGCCGAGAAACCGATCCGACAAAGCAGCTCTCACTGTTTGGTGCAAAGTCTATTGATTTCGGGCCCTGCACATTAGTCTGCGGAGGTGTCGGCGAAAGACAAGATGCAGATGGCCATACCATAATTGCGATTGACATGATCTCGCAGGGTTCTTACGCCGCCAGCAAACTGTGCAGGAGAAGTAATGATGAAGTTATGCCACTCATGATTGGGTCATCTATGCTGCGTGTCGATGATGATATCGTGGTTTTAGGTGGCGGAGCGACCTGCTTCTCCATGGGAACATGCTGGCACGGCGGTGCTTCAACTATCTCTATTTACAACAAACCAACCAAGTGGGCGAAGACTTGGCCTAGCGCAGGATATTGTTCCCTACAACCTCGATTCATAGGTTCGCGAAAGTTTCTTGGCAGCAATCACAGGAGTCTGCAACGCAAAGGTTCCAATGTAGCTGAAGCGTCAGTCACGACTATCGCTCGAAAAAAGCTAGAAACACGGCAACAGTTTCGAGATATTTTGCAAAATGCAGTGCCAGTCGTCATCGAAGAAGCTGCTTTTGGAGATTGTGTGAAGAAGTGGACCGCTTCGTATTTGATAGATCGTGTTGGGCACGATACCCCAGTAAGGAATGCAATCTGCTATCTATTTCCTTTGGAGGAAAAAAAACATGCTGAAGCCTGCAGGTTGTTATACATGAATGTCAAGCGGACTCTGGAAACATGGATTTCAATGCGAAGAATTTCTGTTACGTAACACAATCTTTCGACAATGTGATTCGCGGGGCTGAGGCTGGTCATCGAGTGTACCTACGTGCCCTTTCGCGAGAGCAACCTACGGATCGACCGGCCAACTTGAAAGACGATTTTCCAGGACTTGCTTCGGATTTTCACCTTCCAGATCAAATGGAATCTATCCAGGACAGCTTATTTAGTTCGGTTTTGAGAGTGTCTGGCAGAGTAAATATGTGGCTTCACTACGATGTACGTCTCATCATCTTCAGGGTGACATGAGCAAACTTGTTGACTGACGTGCGGTTTTAGGTTATGGCGAACATATATGCCCAAGTTGGGGGATCTAAAAGACTGGTATTATTTCCACCTAGTGACGTAAAAAGCTTGGCGTTTGCCCCTGGGGCATCAAGTTCAAGTTTGGATGTTTTTTCGGAGCTCACTTCATCGCGAATGAAAGGGACTCATCCTCACGAAGCAATACTTAACCCCGGAGACATGCTGTACTTGCCGCCGCTTTGGCTTCATGCAGCCGAAACTGTCACATGTCCGAGCATAGCAGTTAATGTCTTTTTTCGCAATTTAAATAGCGGCTACACTTCTGGGAGAGACGTTTATGGAAATAGGGATCTTGCTGCATATGAGAAAGGCAGGCTCGATGTAGAGCGTATCGGCAAGAGTTTCCAAAAGCTTCCACTCGAAACAAGACGTTTCTACCTCATCAGACTGGCAGATGAACTGGAGCTTGCGGCGGAAGGCGCCTAACTGGCTTAGCCTTTAAACGTATAAAAAGAAAGATGCACGATCCTCTGTGTGATTACTTCTCTGGCATGACTGAGTTTGCTGCTTCGGCTAAGTAAAGAAAATGTTCCTCTGGTTTTTCTCCACTCTCTAGCTATGACATTTAAATAAATTTAAAGAGAATAAATATTATAACTTTTTACTTTTCTTTTCTTTACTTATTAATAACCTTTTAAAAAACCTAAGTAGTATAGGCTAATCCCTCTTTCTTTTTTACTATACTTTAAAAAAAGAAGTATTATAAAGTATATTAATTATAAAGAGGTATTATAAAACTAACAGTATTAACTTTTATTATAGCTATATTACTCTTTATATTATATACCTTTTAGCTTAATTAATAAGCTTTAATATATTCTTTTAAATAGTAAAAGTTAATATTTAAAGTAATATTATAATAATACTTTATAGCTTTATAATAATTATTATAAAGTATATTATAGCTAATATAATAATTATATATATATTTATATAAAGCTATATAGAGTTTTATAAGCTTTATAGTTTTAACTTAATTAGTACTTTTTACTAATATTAACTTTTATTTAAAATAAATATAAAAGTCTATAAAATATTTTATTAATATATAACTTAAGTTAATTAAGCTTAAAAACTATACACTCCTTTTTATAATAGTTTATATATATTTTATTATAGTATATAAAAAAGTAAGTTAATATATAGATAAATATATATTTTAATTTAAAAAAAGGTACTATATAAATCTATACTTTAGTTTTTAAGTTTTTATAAATAAAGAACTATTTATTATAATTATTATTAATAAAGTTAAAGTTTATCTTTAGCTTATAAACTATAAAGCTTTATTAAGCTTAGTAAATAGCTTTATTACTATTATATAATATTTCTATTTTATTATTATAAATACACTAAGGGGCTATAAAGGCTATTATTTAGTACTTTTACTTAATTATTTATATAGAAAAAACCTTAATATAAAGAGAAAAACCTATATATAGTATATAGTATAGTATATATAAAGCTTTATTAAATTTATAATAGTTTTTATTATAGTAAATAATTATATTATATTTTAAGCTTATAATAATAATTATTAAGAAGTATAAAAGTAAATTTTAAAAAGAAGTCATTTTAAAGCTAAAGTATTAAATAGCTAATATTTAAAAGAAATTAAAGAGTTAATTTAAAGCTAAAGTAAAGCTAAGGTAGCCTTTAATTTAAATAAATTATAATACTATTAAGTCTATATATAAATTAAGTATTATTTATAAAAATAAAATTTAAATAATTAATTTTAAACACTGCATTAGTCCCTACTGCGCTCCCACTATAGTTTTAGGCTAGACTTATATTAAAGGCTATAAAATTATTTAAATTATATAAAGCCTTTATATTTAGTATATTTTACACTACTTTATAAACTATTAAAAGGTTAAGTAAAGGCTACCTTAGTTAATATTTATATTAAAACTATATTAAATATTAAAACTTATTAAATAAGCTTTACTATTATAAATATATTTAAAATAGTTTAATTTAATATTTAAAAACTAAATTAACTTTATTAATTTTATTATAAATTTATATTAAATATTTATTAAATTAATTATAGTAATAAATATTAAAATCTTTTATTTTAAAGAAATAAAGAGAGTAAAAGTAAACTTACTTTATATTTTATATAAATTAATATTAAAGCTTAGCTAAATATAAAAAAGAATAATAATTTATTAAAAAGCCTTTAATTTTTAATTAATTAATTATTTTCTAACTATTTAAAATTAATATAATATTAAAAGTTTATATTAACTTTATATTAAAAATTAAGATATTTTATATTTCAAGTTAAAAAAAGGGAGAGTATTAATAATTTTGAATTAATTTTATAAAAAAAAAGAAAAAAAGGGAAAGTTTTTTAAAAATATTTTCTTTTTTTATAAAAAAAGGCTACTTTTTAAATTATTAAATTATTTATTAATATATTAAACCTTTTTAAAAAAATTAATAGTTATTTATTTATGGTTATACCTTTTTTATATTATTTACTATTAAGCTTTAATTTAAATTTATACTTAATTATTATTAAATTAATAATTTAAAAATAATAAAATAATTTAATTTATAATAATTATTTAATTTAATAAGTAATATAGCTAAAATTAATAATATAATTATATTATAATTTATAAATTACTATAAATTACTAAATTACTTTATATTATATGAATATAATTATTATATTTAAACTCTTTTAAATATTTAACTTAACTTTAAATAAAAATTTATTTAAGCTTATAATACTTTTAGCTTTTTTTATTAACTTTAATATATTAATTATTTATTTTTTTATATTTTTTTATATTTTTTTATATATATTATTTATATTATTTATTAAACTTTTTTTAATAATTATAATTATAAACTTAATTAATAATATATTAATTTCTATAATAAATACTATTAAAGGCTGAATTTAAACCTTTTTTTATATTACTTTTATTATTATATATAGGTTTTTCTCTTAACTTAAAGGTTTTTTTTATATATATTATAAAGTAAAGGTACTAGCTAAGGGCTTTATAGCCTTTTAATGTATTTAAATAAATAAATAAATAATGTCATTAATTTTATAAATATTTAAAAGAAATATAAAGTAATACAATAAAAAAGGAAATAATTTAAGCTATAGTATATTTAAATAAATATTATAGAGGTATTATTATAGCTATTATTGTCTTATTTTATTAATATTAAAGAGAGTAGTATATATTATAAATTATAATTAATGTAAATATATTATATATAGTAATAGTTTAATTAAAAGCTTAATAGTTTTGTATGTTATTTATTAAAGAAATTAAATAATTAATAAAAATAAAGTTATTATAGTACTACATAATTTACTATATATTATAAATAAAGCTTAGTCTTTAATAAATTAAAGTAATTAAAGGAAATAAATAATAAATTAATTTATAGAGAATAATTAAAATTTAAATAGTAATAATAGCCGTTTATATTAATTTTAAATTAATGTTTATATACTGAAGGTTAATAGTAATAATAGTAATAGTTATATAAAGAGGCTTAAAGAAGTTTTATAAAAAAAGTTCCCTTCTTTTTTTTTCTTTTTTTTTCTCTTTCTTTTTAATTATTATTATTATTATAATTACTTCTCTCCCCTTTCAATAATTAACTTAAATGCTTATATACTTACTTTTTAAACTTTAAATAAAGTTTATTTATTTATTTATTTAATTACTTTAAGGGGCATAAAGCCCTTAGTTAGTACTTTATCTTAGTGATTTATACAGAAAAAACCTTAGAATAGAGGGGAAAACCTATATATAATAGTAAGTATAGGTGCTATAAAGGCCTAAATTAAGCTTTAAGTAATATTTATTATAAAAATTAATATATGTAATGGATCTGAGCTGCTAGCTCGGATGTATAGTGGTAACAGTAAGGGAAGCGTTATAAAGCTATAATAGAACTATTATAGTTCTATAAAGATAACTTAGTAAAACTATTATAATTCTATAAAAAAGACTTAATAAAGCTAAATAAAACCTTAAGCTTTTATTTAAGTAAATATTTATATAAACTAAAATAGTTTCTCTTTACTTTTCACTCCTTTTTAAAGAAAGGTAAAATTAATATAAACTTTATTAATATTAAAAAGTAGTATACCTTTAGGCTAGTTTATAATATATATTAATCTTTACTCTTTTTAACTTAATTATTATAAATTAGTAATAGAATTAATTAAAAATAAAATAAAAACACTTTAAAGAACTATAAATATTCTTTATAGTACTATAAAAGCTATATTAACTTTAAAAGTTAATAATATAGTAAGTAATATAGTTAAAATTACTATAAAGAGTAATATTAATAATCTTTTAATTCTTTACTTTAGTAGTAATAAAGACTACCTTTAAATTAATTATAAAGAAGCTAAAATATAAATCCCTCTTTATAAAAAACCCTTTAATAGAAATTAAAATTTATTTAAAGTATAGAAGCGTTTTATAGCTTATAAACTTAATATAAACTAAAACTTTATTAATATTAACTATAATTAATAGTTCTATATTTATCAATACCTTTTATTTAAAGTTTAAAATAAAGTCTTAACTTTTTTTAAAGTTAATATAAATTTTACCTATAACTTAGCTTATTTTCTTAACTACCTTAGCTTTATATTTTTAAACCTTTATTAATAGAAATATATAGTTATAAAACTAAATTAATTATATTAATATTTAAAAGAATAGTTTTTAAACTTTTATATTTAATTTAAATAAAAGTTAGCTTTAATTAAGGGATTAAAATAAATAAATATAGTAAAGTTTATTAAGCTTTATTTAACACTTAATAAATATATATATAATTATTATACTAGCTATAATATATTCTATATTAATTATATTAATATAGTAATATACTACTAAAGTATTACCTTTAATATTAACTTTTATTAATTTAAGGAGAAGTTTTATATTATTTATTAAATAAAATTATTTTAAAATTATAATAGTAATATTAAAATAATAAATATTAATACTATAGGTTTTTAATTTACCTTTATAAAGCTTAAAGGTAAAGGTTAATAAAGCTTTAGCTTTAAAAAATTAATAGCTTAAGTTATATAAATTTCTATAGTTAAAATATAGTATTATTATAAAGTAAGCTAATGCCTTTAATATAGCTTAGCCTTTTATATAGTAATTAAATACTTTTTTTTTTAAGTAAAGTATTTATAAAAGAAATTTAAAGTTTACTTTACTATAATAGTAAAGAAAAACTTTATTAAGGCTTTAAATATATTAAGCTTAAAAAATAACTTTTCTTTTAAGTAAACTTTATTAAAGGAAATAAATATACTTAAAACTACTTTATATTTATTATAAATAGTAATACTTTAAGTTATTAAAAGATTAAATTAAATATAAAAATAAAACCCTTCTTTTTTCCCTTTTTTTATAATAACTTATTATTTATTTTAATATAAATAAATAATAGTTATAATAGTTTTATAGCTATAAATAAAAAAATAGTATAATAACTTAGCTTTATATAAATAGCCTTACCTTAACTATATACTATAACTATAGTAGTTAAAAATATTAATATACTACTTTTTAATAAATAAACTACTTATTAAATACACTACTTTATTTAGTTTTAAGTAAATATAAATAGCTAAATATTTTTAATAATAGCTTATATTATTTTAAACTTAATTTAAAACTATATTTTAAGCACTTTATAGCTTATTTAAAATAATATTAAACTCTATATAGCTTAAAACTAACTAATAATTTAAGGTAAAAATAGTTTAATAGTTAAACCTTTTTCTATAAAATATATAAATAAACCTATTATTACTATTTTAAAATTAATTTATATAGTTATAGTATAGTAAGCTATTAAGACTTATAAAAATATATAATTTTAAACTATAAGCTTAAAGGAGATTAATTTTATTCTCTCTCTCTTTATAATAATATCCCTTAAATTAAACTTAATATTAATTTTTTTATTAAAACTTTATAACTTTATAAATTTATTTTAAAAAGATAAGGCTAGTACCTTTCCTCTATATTAAAGATATATAAATTATTATATATACCTTAAGCTAAGCTTAAATAATATACCTTTAAAACTCTTATAGGCCCCTTTATATAATATACCTTAAAACTAATTACTAAAAATTTATAAATAAATTATTAACTTTATAAATAAAGGTTAAATATATACTTTATTTTTTATAGCTATAGTATTAATACTTTTAATTTAAAAGGCTAAAAATAGCTAATAGTTTTATATAAATTACTATATATTTAATAAAGTAATAAACTAAAATTATTACCCTCTTCTTTTAATAAAAGAAATACTTTATTTACTTTTTAAAGTCTATTAGTTTATAAAATTAAATATTTAAGCTACTTTTTACTACCTTGAAATTATAAAAGGCTATAAGTATTTTATAGTATTTTAAACTTAATTTAAACTTTTTAAATAATTAGTTTATTTATTTAACTTTATAAAGGTCTTAACTATATATTAATAATATATAGTTACTTTAATAGTAATATATTAATAAATCTATATTAAAGATATAGTAAAAGTAAAGAAAGGAGTTAAAGTTAATCTTTTTAATATAAAGCTAAATTAAGGTTAATAATTTAAATTTAATAAAGTAATAGTAAAGTTAAAGTACTTTTTTTTTAAAGTAAAAGTTTAAGTTTT
Source organism: Claviceps africana (assembly GCA_018360145.1). Lineage (NCBI taxonomy): Eukaryota > Fungi > Ascomycota > Sordariomycetes > Hypocreales > Clavicipitaceae > Claviceps > Claviceps africana. The sequence continues at coordinate 34,641 of SRPY01000209.1, forward strand.
ATTTAATTATAATAAAGTACTAACTTAAGTATTAATAAGCTATTAAGGCCTATTTTTAAAGCTATTACTTTTTTTAATTTAATTTTAATATTTTAAATATAAAAAATATAGTAAAGTTTAATAAAGGCTAAGTTAAAAGTAATATATAGTTAATATAAAGTTATTTTTTATATTAAGCGCTATATTAAAGGTAGGTTATTATTAAAGTATAAGCTATTTAGATTTTATTAGCTATTTTATTTACTTTAATTTTATTATAAAATTATTAAATATAGTAGTTAAGGTATAAATTTAAAGGGGGGATTATTACTTTAGTTTTAATTAAAGACTATAGTATAACTTTATAAATATTAATAATAATATAAAGGTATTAAGTCTACTCTATAGTAAAGGCTTTAATAATACCTTTAACTATACCTTTATATTTAATTAAAGTATAATATAAGCTTATACTATAGCTAATAAAGCTTTAAATAACTTAAGTATAAAGAAGTTTAAATTTATATAATAAATATATTTAAATAAATATAGAAAGTATAGTAAATGTAAATTACTATAATATTAATTTTATAGTAAACTTAAGCTAATAAACTTTTTATTAAAGTTTATAGTAAATTTAAATATTAAAGAAATAAGCTAACTATATTAACTAAACTATTATAGTTTTAAGTTAAATTAGTATTATTATTAGCTATCTTTTTTTACTAAAGTAAATAAGTTTACTTTTCTATAAATAAAACTTTAGGCTTAATTTATAAAACTATTTTTAATAAACTACTTAAATAGTTTTAAATTAAGCTTAAGTCTCCTTTATTATATAGCTATATATTAAAATATTAATATTATTAAAAAAGCTAAGTATTAATATAAAGTTAATTATTATAAGTTTAATATAAAGTAAAGTAATATAAAGAAGAAAGAAAATTAAAGATATAAAGGACCTTTAAAGGACCTTTATAAGTACTATATAAAGGGCTACTATTTAGCTCTTAAATATAAATTATAGTACTAAAGAAGTACCTTTATATATAAAAGGTTATATAAGTTTTTAAAGGCTATAGTTTTCTTTTTAATAAATTTAAAGGTTTTAAACTATATTATTTATTTTTAAACTTACTTTAAAAAGCTAAGTAAAATTTTATTTCTTTCTTTAACTATTTATAAAAAACTTATCTTTTTATTTTAAAGAGAGTAAATATAAATATTAAACTATAGTATATTAATATAGAGGTAACCTACTATTTTAATAAAGGTTTTAAAATTAGTTAATATAGTTAGTATTTATAAGCGCTTAAAAGCCTTTACTTTATTATCTATATTAATAAAGCTATTTATATTAATAATAAACCTTAATAGCTAAATAAAGGGATATTTAATAAAAGACTTAGTAGTTAAGATATAAAGGTAAGCCTTATTAATAATATTAAAAATAATTTTAAAATAATAAAGGTAGTTCTTAAAGGTATTTAAGAAAATTATAATATTATTAATATAAACCTAAATAAAGTTATAGTTATAAAATAAGCAATTTATAAAGCGCTATATATATACTAATAAGTTTTTATACCTTTATATTATAATATAAAATACCTTTATACCTCTTTTTAAAATAATTACTATTTAGTTATAATAGTTTAAATATATTAAAAGCTAATTAAAAAAACCTATAGCATTTAAAAGAGTTTTTTACTTCTTTTTATAGGCATTATTTATAATATTACTTTAGTTAAGTAATAAGTAAATATTTAGTATTATTATATAGTTCATTAGTTATATATCTATAACTTTATATACTTTTATTACTCTATTAATTATTTACTAAATAATAAATTTTAACTATAAGTAAAGAGCCTTTTCTTTACTACTTAAAAATAATATTTTACTAACTTTATACTTTTTATTTTAAATTTTATAGAATTTTTTATAATTCTTTTAGCTAAAGTTATAAACCTATAAAGGTTTAACTTTATTTTATTATTTAAAAATAAAGTTAATATATATTTTATTTTTATTAGCTATAAAGACTACCTCTTTATTTTAATAAATATTAAACTTATTAAAAAGTTTAATAAATTAAGCAGCTATATTAATATTAAGGTTAGCTACTTTAATACTAAAAATATTATAAATAAATAGAATATTTTTAAGGAAGGAGATATTATATAATAGTATTCCTTTATTAATAGCTTTAAGGTTAAGGTCCTTATTATTTTTAAAGAGTTTTATATCTTTAACTTTAAAGGCTATAATGTCTTTAAAGTAGTTAAAAATTAAGCTATTAAGGATAATAATATTATCTCTATAAAAAGCTATAAATTAATAAATATTAAAAATAATATAATAGAAATTAACTAAACTTATAGCTTTAAGGGTTTTTAGCTATTGTTTTATTTTAATATATAAGGGCTTATTAAGAAAACTTTCGCAATTTTACCTGCACTGCAATAACGCTGCGGAATTAACTTAAATTAACTTAAAAAGTAAATAAAAAGTTTTATTATACTTATTTACCCCCTTTTATAATAATATATTAAGCTTAAAGTATAAATATAGTAGGTAATATAATAATAATAAATATTAATATAGAAAACTATAGTATTTTATAGAGTTACTATAATTTCTTTATTTACTATAATAAGTTTATAGTAGAAAACTAAGTTAATACTATAGTTAATATAGCTTAAAGCTAAATATTAAAGAAGGGTTTAGCTTATATATCTTTTAACTTAATATAAAATAAAATAGTATAAGTATTTTTAAAAAAGATATTAATAGTAATAAGTTATAGCCTATTACCTTCCTTTTATAACTTACCTTTACTATTAAAAAACACTATAACTTAATTAAAGTAAAGGTTACTACTATTATATAAAGAATATATAAACTATATAAAATAGCTTAATTTAACCTTACTTTTATTAATATTATAATAAATTATACTTTAGTAAAAGGGATTATTTATTATATATTACTTATAATAATAAATTTTAATATAGCTAACTTAAAATTAATAAAAGTTACTAACTACCTTTTATAGTTTAATTTATATATAATTTATATCTTTAAAGTTTTAAATATAACTTTAATATACTTTTAAAACTTTTTATTAAACTTAACTATTAAAAAGTAATAAATAGTAATACCTTTAATAAATTAAACACTTATATATATTTTAATAAAAACTATATAGTAAGAGTTATAATTAACTTTTAGCTTAAAGAAGCTATATTAATAGAGTACTATATTAACCTAAAGTATAGCTATATTTTATAAAGTATTATAAATTACTATTAAAAATAATAATAACTTAGCTACTATTATCTATAAATTTTAATATATAGCTAAAACCTTTATAATAATAAATTATTATACTATTAAAACTTTAAAGGATATTACTAACTATATATACCTTATAATTATATGAAGGAAATTTTAGCTATAGTTTATAATAACTATTACTACTTTAATATTAACTATATAGTTAAGGAGCTAAGAGTAATAGTTTTTTTAAGTATAAATTAGTAAATCTATAATTATATTATGTTGAAAATAACAGCTATTTTCAGGAGACCTCATCCACTATAAGGACTTTTAATAGGCCTTATAACGACCCTAACTCTAACCCCTATAGGGACCTTTATAGGGGGTCTTTGGGTTGAAAGCTGGCGGCGGTGCGCGTAATACACACGTACACACACGTGCAGTAAGCGTAAAAATAGATATTTTAGCTAAAAGCTTACAGCTATAAGTACCTTACTTTTCTAGCCTTTTCGCCCTTAATTATATACTTTAATAGTTAACGCACGCTTAATTAAAAAGCTAATAAACTATTAGCTTTAGTAATTAATTTTTATAGTAATAAAGCATGTTAATTAAATTTTAATTAAAGATTTAAGCTATACTACTTAGCGGCTATAAAGCCTTAAGTTATATAACCTATAGGCTACCTTAAAGAAGGAAATAAAAGGTCTTTAAAATTAAATTATATAAGGACTAAAGGTTATAAAAAGGAAATATAAGGAGTTTTATTATTATTAAAGTAAAGGGAATTTTTCTATATAAATTTCCTAATTTTTAGATTTTTAGGATTTTTTTATATATAGATTTTTACTAGGTAAAATTTTGTATATTAATAAGTTAATTATATAGCTATAAGTCTATTTTTTTATTTTCTTATATAAATAAATTTTATAGAAAATAAAAAATAGCTTATAAGCCCTTACTAGCTATATAAATCTACTAATAGGCTTAATAGATATATAAGGAAGAACACTTATTTCCTTATAGCTACCTATAACTATATAGACTATTAATTAAACCTACTACCTATAATATTAAATAAATTAGATAAAATCTAAGAAAATTTACTTATATTTTATAAGTTAAAATTTAATGTATTTTATATACTAAAAAGTGTGTATTAAGCTTTTAATATAGAAATAAGGCCTATAGCAACCGCTATAGCGCTATAGAGACCTTCTAACCGCTAGCTTACTAAGCCTCACTACCTTAATACTTTAGAGGGTAAAAGCCTCTATAAACCCCTTATTTTTAATAGATTATAAGCTTAAAGGCACTTTTTAAGTACTAAAAAATTCACTATATTTTATAGAATAAAGAGAAAATTCACTAAAAATTATCTAAATTTTCTATATTAAAGTATAAACCTAAAGAAAGACTTAAAAGCTATTATTCCTTCTATAAAAATAGAATAAATTCACTAAAAGAAGTCTCCCCTTCTATAAAATAGGGAGAAATATAGTATAGAAGAAATTCTACTTCTATAAAAATAGAATCTATAAATTATAGAAGCATTCCTACTTCTATAAAAAAAAAAGGAAAAGATATAAAAAACTCCTATTTTTATAAAAAGAGTATAAAGGTATTCCCCTCTATAAAAAGGAAATATTATAGAAGCTTTCCTTTTATAAAGGCCTTAAAAATATTTTTATTTTTAAAGGCTAAGACCTATAAATAAAAGCTTTTATAGGCATTTTTTCTATAAATTCCTACTTTATAAAGCTTTTCCTTCCTCTATAATTTAGTAGCTATAAACTCTATAAACTTAAGGCCTTAGGCTAAGAGCTAAGAGTAGGTTTAGGTTAATTTTATAAACTAGCAAATTACTACTTAGAATAATAATATCTCTAATATTTTATAAAAATTAGAAGATTTAGCTATAACTATAGCTAATAACTTAATAAATAAGCTAGTAAATACACTACTAAAAGATCTTAATTTTAATAGAAGTATAAGCTAAAATAAGGCTTTTAATATATTAAATTTCTATAATAACTCTATTATTAAAGAATTTAATAAAAGGGTTTATAGCTTCCTAAAGGCTGTGAGGCTAAAAGGACTGGAAAATTATAATTAATAGAAATAAGCCTTAGTAATTTAATTTAGGGCTTTAGAAATGCCTAATTTTCTAGATAATTCTAAGGGATTTTCTAGTAATTTAAGTGACCCTAACTAAGCTATTATTCTTATACTTCTAAGAGATAGCTGTTTTAAGGCCCCTTAAGCTGCTATAATTTAGCAATAAAACCTAGCAGAAGCCTTTAGCCTTTTAGAAAGGTAGTATTCTTAAAGTGCTAAAATATAATATAGCTCTCTATATTCTTAATTCTATAGCTTAAATTTCTAAGGCTTTAAGGGATCCTTAGAGGCTTTTAATGCTTTATTTAATAATTTACTAGCTAAACTAGAAATTTTTAGCGTTTTTATAAAACCTATAGATTAAGTAAATTAATATTTATAAGCATTAAAATCTACTTTTCTTTAATAGGTAGAAAGGCAACGATTTGCTATAAGGACTAATAGAGCCTTAGGGATCTCTATAGAGGCACTAAATTTACAATTTTTAATAGCAAACTTGCTAAAAGAGTAATAAGATAAGAGCTCTACTGTAGCTAAAGCTCTAAATTATAGAGATATAAGCTCTAAGGAATCTATATATAAGGGCTTTAAAGAAAATAAAACCCCTAATTCTTATAAAAATAAGAATAATAAAAAGAATAATCTCTAAGAAAATAAGGGAAATTCTAAGTCCTCTTCTAATAAAAAAAAAGGGAAAACCTAGCCTAAGAAATCCTCTAAAAAGGCTGAGGATAAGGCTTAGGAGGGCGTATTTATACTAAGTAATTTTAACCTTGCTAATAGCTCTTTAGAGCTTCTTAGCAGACTTAGTAGCCCTAGTGCTAGCAGCAAATCCACTAATTTTAGTAATTCTAGCAGTGTTATTAGCACTAAAAAAGACCTAAGGGATAAAAAACCCTTTAAAGCCTTTAATTTTAATTATAAAGTAATAAAGAACTCCCTTCTTTATAATATAGGCTTTACAGTGTATTTAGTTAATTTTAAAGAGCACTTTATAAGCTATATTCCTTATAAAAAGGGGGAAGCTAAGCCTATCTTTATTAGTAGGGGACCTATATATCCTAAGGGATATAGAAAAGCTAAATTCCTAGTGCTTTACTAGTAAAATCTTAATAAATATAAGCCTTTAATCCTTTAAGACACGCTATATTTTCTAGGTTTAAATATAAATATAGTTAGTGGATTAAAGCACTATTTAGCAGGAGGATATATAAGTAAAAATGCTTTATATTTAGCTAATAGATCTTATATTAGTCTTTTAAATATTAAGAAACACAGTTTTTTCTTTTAAATAAAAGACCTATATACACCCCTTTTAAAATTACTTAGTAGCTCTTATAGCTACTATAATAGTTATTTTAACTATTAGGCTTTTAGCTACCCTATAGAGGTTAAAATCTCTCTTTAAAAGCCCTTATAGGCTAAGGAAGCTATTAAAATTAAAGAATTAAGGGATTTTAATCTAAAACCCTCTAATACTATAGCCCCTTCTTCCCTAATGTCTATAGCCCTAGGCTGGGTCCCTAATTCCCCTAATTTAGCACTTAATTCCCTTAAATTAAGGCTTAATTCTTAGGGGGTATAATAGGCTTTAGTAGACTCTCTTACTATATTTTTAAAGGCTTTAAAAGACCTAAAAATAATAGAAGGTCTTTTAAAGCCCTTAGGACTGCAAGCGCCTTAATAAGAGGCCTATAGATCCTTTAATAGGGCCTAGTAAGGAGCTATAGAAGAAGGCCCTATAGGGCTTAAAAAGTTAAGCTTAGGCGCTAAAAGTTAACCTTTAGAGCTTAATTTATATTAAAAATTGCTAAGACTAGCTGGAATTTAGTATATTTAGCTAAGGTATTTAGGGATTAACCTTCTAAAGAAAATAAGCTTATTAGCTAAGGGAATACTAAATTTTATTAGCATTAAAAATAAGGATTTTAACTATTTAACCTATACTTAAACTAAAGCAGTTAAAAGACCTAGTAAAAATTTAATTCTTAACCCTTCTAAAGCTTTAAATAAACTAAAGGGGGATATAGTAAAAATTAGCCCTACCCCTTATAATAAGTAGTAAATCTGCCTATTTTTAGTAAACTAAAAAACTAAATTTAGGTAGGTTTTATAAATGCTTAATAAAGAGGGACTTACTGTATTTTTAGCTATTAAAAGCTTCTTTAAATCCCTAAAGAATAAGTTTAGTACCTACCTTAAACATCTATATTTTAATAGAGGTAAAGAAATTAATTCTGCTTTATAGAGCTAGCTAGCTAAAAAGGGGATAAAATTCACAACCTCTTCCCTTTATATTTATAAGTAAAATAAATTAGCTAAGCGTTCTATTTATATTATTTTAGATAGATTATAGGCTACCCTACACTAGTCTGGTTTGCTGTTATTGTTATAGAATTTCGTCCTTTTTTTAGTTATAAATTCTATAAATTTATTAGCAAATTTAACTAAACTAACGTGCCTAGTATAATTATTAGCTAACGACTTTAATAGGCCCTTTATACTTAATTATAGCTCTTTTAGAGCTATAGGCTCTTATTATAAGGTCTTAATTCCTTTAGAAAAAAGACCTAAAGCTTAAAAGCTAGCCTTTAAGACAGTGCTTAATAGACTACTTACTATAGTAGGTTTTAAGATCTATATAGTATATATTCCCTTTAAAAGGCTTATAATAAAAACTAGCTTTCTTAGAATTATAGAACCTATAGGCCCTATTTCTAGCGGCCTCCCTAGGCTTTCTATAGGGAATAATAGCTCTTTAAAGGGGGATTTCCCTAATAAAAATGCCCTAAAACCCTCTATAATTATAGAGGGGGCTAAGGCAAATTTAGAACCCTTTAATTCTTTAATAGAGAGTAATTCCTTAGAGGGGGAAAAACAACTAAATAAGGTTATTCTTAGTGATAAGGATTACCCTATATCTTATAATTAAATAGTTAGAAATGAGCTTAGCTAAGCCCCTAGTCCTAGGGATTAAAATTTACTAAATTTAACGTAATTTAAGCCTAAAAAAATCGATTTAAATCTAAATAAAATAGATATTGATATAGGGGCTCTTGTACGTTAAATCTACTATAAGGCATAACTTAAAGTAAAAGAAAATATGCTTAAAAGTAAGCCTAAGACCTAGAAGTAAGCTTTATATTTACTAAATAAAGCTAAATAGCTTAAAGCGATTTTTAATAAATTTAAGTAACTTCTAAAGGCTAGAACCTTTAAATTTATAGAGGCAGACTAAGTCCTTAAAGGCTGGAAGGTTTTAAAAAATTACTTAGTATTAAAAATAAAAAGAGATAAAGAAAATAATCCTTTTAAATATAAAGTATAGCTTATTGCTAAAGGATTTATATAAATAAAAGGGTTAGATTATATAGATACCTTTACTGCTATTAGTATTCCCCTTAGCTAGCAAATCTTACTAGCCTTAATAGCTTAAAATAACTGGGAAATAGAGTAAGTGGACTTTATTAATGCCTTTTTAAATAGTTACTTTAAAGAGCTTATTTATATAATAATTCTAAAGGGTTTTACAGAATTTATTAAGTAAAATCTACACTTAGCTAAATTAGCTAAAAGCTATAGTTATAGGGCTTCTAAAAGGCAAATAATTATACTTAAAAAGACCCTTTATAGCCTAAAGTAAAGCTTTAGAGAGTAGCAGTAAACGCTAACTAAAGTGCTTAAAAGCCTTAGTTTTAGCCCTTTTATATCCAACCCTGCTATATTCTATAATCCAGTAACTAAAACGTTTATTATCACTTATGTTAATAATTGCCTCCTTATAGGGCTAAATTTATAATATATTTAATAGCTTAAAAAGGCTTTATATAAGGCTTACTTTATAGAAAATAGGGGCCCTATTAAATTCTTTCTAAGGGTGTAAATATAGCGTAATTGGAAAAATAAAATCTTAAAAATACACTAAAAACAGTATATTTAAGAGGCCTTAGTACGCTTTAAGCTAGAAAATTATAAGGCAGTTAGAATTCTAATGTAGCTAAGGGTCTTAAAAATATAGCTTACTAAGCCTTTAAAAAGCTAAGAAATTAAAGAATATTAGAGTATAATAGGGACTATTATATACTTAATGCTCCTTACTAGGCTTAATGTTGCTTTTATACTATAGTGGCTTTCTATAGCCTTAGCTAGTCCTTATTTAAAATATTTAAATGCTATAAAAAGCCTGCTAAAGTACCTTTCTAGTACTTAGAACCTTGCTATAATTTATAAGGGTCCCTTTAAAAATTTAAGTAAAAACAACGCTATTAGCTATAGCTTAGTTAGGTTCTATAATAGCGATTTTGCTAGAGATAGAAGCTCTTCTAAATCTACCTATATATATTTATTTAAGCTAGCTAGCGGCCTTATAAGTTAGAAGAGCAAAAAGGCTAGTATAATAGCTTTATCCACTATAGAAGCCAAATCAGATGCAATCTATAAGACCTTTAAAGAACTTTAGTAGCTAAAGGGCATTTTTAAGGAGCTAAAGGCCCTTATAAAGCCCTCTATTTAGATTTTTTATAATAACTAAGGCGCTATAAAGACCGCCTACAATTTAGCACTCTATAGCCACACTAAGTATACCTTATTAAAATTTTATTATAATTAACAATAAGTCTTAGCTAGGCTAGCTAAAATAGCTTATTTAGATACTAAAAAAATGCTAGCTAATAGCTTAATAAAGCCTTTAGCTATGCCTCTACACACTATTTTCTTAGAGCTTATAGGGCTCTAATCCCTATAGTAATTGCTATAAATCTTAATGCTTAGCTAAAGGCATTAAAATCCTTATAAAAACACTTAAAAAATATAAAACAATCACTAAAATAATTACTAAAATTAACCTTTAACTTCAACAATGAATTTTATTTAATTAGCTATATTTAACTATAGCCTTTTTTAACTTTTACTAGGAGCCCCACTTTTCAACTTTTTAAATCAGTTATCCTTTTTTTTAAATGATTTTATTTAGATTTATATAGATTTTATTTTTAAATTTAGTATTTCTCTTTTTATTTAGCTTTTAGAATACCTCTTTAAAGGGGGTATTAAAAATAATAGCTATTTTTAGGAGACCTTATCTACTATAAGGACTTTTAATAGGCCTTATAATAACCCTAACTCTAACCTCTATAGAGACCTTTATAGGGGGTCTTTAGGTTAAAAGCTAGCGGCAGTGTGTGTAATATACACATATATGTGTGCATAGCAAGCGTAAAAATAGATGTTCTAGCTAAGAGCTTGTAGCTATAAGCACCCTACTTTTCTAGCTTTTTTACCCTTAATTACGTACTTTAATAGTTAATATACGCTTAATTAAGAAGCTAATAGACTATTAGCCTTAGTGATTAATTTTTATAGTAATAAAGTATATTAATTAAATTTTAATTAAAGATTTAAGCTATATTACTTAGTAGCTATAAAGCCTTAGGTTATATAACCTATAGGCTACCTTAAAGGAGGAAATAAAAGGTCTTTAGAATTAAATTATATAAGGACTAAGGGTTATAAAAAGGAAATATAAGGAGTTTTATTATTACTAAAGTAAAGGGAATTTTTCTATATAAATTTCTTAATTTTTAGATTTTTAGGATTTTTTTAT